>JAOXNR010028949.1:0-23322 GCA_028571225.1 Parsonsia alboflavescens | reverse complement strand
AGAACTTTGTATTTTGATTTACTTCCTTTGCTAGGGAAGAAAATATTTTTGGGGTCTCCTTAATCTTCCATGCTTCCTGGCATTAAAATTAGTTGCTATTAATCGATCTAAATGATATTTAAGAAATTTCACATTGAGTTTAGAGATTTTAAATAAAATCAGTTTTCACCAATATTTACCTTAATGTTAATGTTCTCGATTTACAGATTAAAGAAAATTTACATAATAGGAAAATAAAACAAGTATAAAATCTAGAAAAAAGAAAAATCACATCATCCACTAAAGCATAATGTCATAATAAACACAAATACGAATTTGAAGGCAAATTATGATTAAAAGAAGAATATTTTGAAGGCAAATGTCAAAATATAACCTTTCCCACCGTTGTTCAGAAGTCAAGCCAAAATCCTTTTTCGTCCCCAACTCTGTTCCCAGCTTGAGGTACTTCCCATT
The DNA here is from genome assembly GCA_028571225.1 of Parsonsia alboflavescens. Classification (NCBI taxonomy): domain Eukaryota; kingdom Viridiplantae; phylum Streptophyta; class Magnoliopsida; order Gentianales; family Apocynaceae; genus Parsonsia; species Parsonsia alboflavescens. The sequence goes on along the minus strand of JAOXNR010028949.1, from coordinate 22,869 downwards.
TGCCAAGTTGAATTAAAAATTAATTTATACAAAAAATACACAAAATAGGATTTAATTAGGTTTTCACATGGGAAATGAAAAGATAAAAAGGTTTTATTTTATTTTATGAATATTAAAAAGAACCTATATTTGTATTTTAAAAAATTATGTGGAGAAGTTACACAGTTCCATCAATAAATTTAAAATAAATCATCTACAAGAGCTTATACCATGGGAACATACATAATATTGATGATAATTTTATTAATCGTGTGTTCACATATATCGATGAGAAGAACAAATTAATAATTTTAGGGAAGTCAAATAATATTTAACTTTTTATCAAATCAAAATGAGAAGCACAATTCTAATTGAAATGAGTACTTTGTGATTCAAATGTTATTTTAAAATTTTTTCGGACACTTGCCATTGTTAGTATCTATTTTGAAAAATAATGAGTAATAAAATATTTATAAAAACAAATGAGTAAATATCTGGAGAGGATTTTTTTTTTCTTTTTTTGTGAAAAATTTTCTTTGAGTTATCTTTTGTATTCAAATTATTTAATTATAATTTAGAATATAAATACGCTTATTTGGATTGTGAATCTATTTCTTATCTTAATTTTTTTTTTTTTTTAATTGTATTCCATATGTACGTCAAGCCAAATCCATCTAGATGAAGCTTAGATATAATGCCACGAAAATAAAATAAAAAGGATACTTAGAATTTTTTTGAAAATTTATTATTTCTAATTCATTGGATTTCATGGATTTGAATCTCTAAAGCAATAAAAATGTTGTTGGGTTGAGGTTATAAAATAAGTATCAATGCTCTTACATATTTATTTTATGCTCTTTAAAAATTCGTATTCTATTATTAAATTTTTTTTAATAAAACATTATAATAATATATAAAATTAAACTCCATTACATAATAATATAGTTTAAATCAATATTTTTTATTTTTTTTCATCAAAAGTCAAATGAGACATTAATATTCCGATAAAATAAGTATGTGTTATATTTATATATATATATATATATAGTAATAAGACCTCTAAAAATTCGTATTCTACTTATTAAATATTTTTATATATATACGTTGGATTTAAGTTTTGAGTCTCATTTTCTCATTCCCTTATGTTATATGGATCCCATATTTTTATATAAAAAATTTATAATAATATATAAGTTGAATGCACTGAAAATTTTAAATTATTATCCCTCCATTTCAAAATAAATATTGTTTAAAGATGTGAAAAACAACCAAGGTAATGATTGTTTTACTCACATATATTTTTATTAAACTAAAATAACTTTATATTAATTATCTAAAACTTATATTCATTTGACCATATTTAATTTTGTTTTTTCTCCTTTTTTTTTTTTTGTTAGCATTCTTATCTATGTGTTAATAGGAGAGAAATGAAAACAGTAATACTAAAAATTGTATATTAAACACTTTCTGACAGTATAGAGCTCTGTCTCTTTTTTAAATAAAAATTAGGATAAAAAGCATGTAATATGTGAAAAGTCATTAATAATCATGATATAAAGTATGAAATAATAAAAAATAAAAATATCATTAAAAAAGGATATTTTAATGATATCCTTAATACTAAAAATTGTATATTAAACACTTTCTGACAGTATAGAGCTCTATCTATTTTTTAAATAAAAACTAGGATAAAAAGTATGTAATACTTGAAAAGTCATTAACAATCATGATATAAAGTATAAAAAAAATAATAACAATAAAAATATCATTAAAAAATGATAATTTAATGTGTCCTTATTACCTAATAAATTAACATCTTTTCTAAAATTAAAAAGTAAGAAATACTTATGTGTAATTTTCAATTGTTTCTTTAGAAAAATTCAATTAATTATATTCATAGTATTTAATACACTTCTTTTTAAATTTCATATTGATGGGGCTCAAAAGTGAATTTTGGGTCATCGCAAAACCGTAATGACGTTAATGGCAGCAACCCGAGAAGAAAGTAAAGGTGGTTACCAGAGTGGGCTGTTCCCAAGGAAAAGCTTCAATGCCTAAGTCAACATTTTGAGAGTAATCTAGTGTAATTAATTCTCAAAAAGTCTGTCCTCTTGTCCATAGACCGATTATAATTTGCTTATATATTGAAAGAATTTGTTACCTCTTAGATTAGGGCTTTTCTATTACGTGATAGTAGGCAATTAGGATATTTGTGAGATCATATTAGATCCCGCCAATTGTTCCTAGAATCATGGAGTTTCCCTTGGTTGAGATACCTTGCCCTTCATGTCTTTATCGAGAGTTACGATCTCTCTAACTGACCTTCAGGTCAATTTTGCAACCTGTCCGTGGACGTCGAGGGTCTCGACTATCTCTTCTGGGAGGTCACGCCAAGTGTCCATAGGTTCATAGGAGACATTAGGAATCGTACACGATTAGTCATGGCATGAAAGATGTATGAGACAGATTAGAGCTTACTAGGTCGAAGGTTGTGGCCAGGTAAGATGACGCAGAGGTCGCAAGTGGAACTCCAGATGTTTCAGTTGATGAGGATGTCGAAGGGGAATGGGGCAGTTTGGAGCAGCAAGTTACACCAATCAAGGCCACACCAGGGGTTCTGCGCAGGTCCAAACGATTGCAATTAAAACGGGCTTGATTAGGGTTGCAGACCAAATCTATTGTCTCGAAATGGGCAAAAACATGATTGGGTGACTCGAAATAGGCCAAAGAACCATAGTCATTGCTTTGCCATGATGTAAGACGGTTTTCGGCCATCTGGGTCGTCTGGATAGACTTTTGGGCTTTTTGTGTTATTTTGGGCCCTTTTGTGTGTTTTCGGGACTTTGATGAATTTTTAGTTTTTGTTTGTTTCTGTTTTATTTTATTTGGGTTATTTTTGTAATTTGTTGGTGGTGGACAAGCCCTAGTTTTAATACTTTTCTTTCTAGAATTTTTGGCCGACTTCATTTTTTTGACAAGAATCAATAGAAAGTTATTTTTTGAGTTTTCTTCAAGAGCATTGTAGATTTTTGTTCTTGAATTTCTTCTACCTGTAAAAACTTTCGAATGAAGTCTTATTACTAGAGAAGCGTGAATGCCTGACCATAATTCCATTTTGCGTCAGTTGGTATAAGAGACAAGATCCACCATGTCAGGCAGGAACATGGATATGACTGTGGTTGCGATCTTGGAAGAATTGCGTGAAGGGAAAGAATAGCAAGAAAAGGAACAAGAAGAGTGTGACCGAACCATGCAGCAGATCCTGGAGAACCAGAATCAACAGATGCAAACTTTGAACTAGATGATGCAGCAACTGGTAGTGAACGGACGTTCTGCAAAACAAGAACTCGCCGAAAGGCCAAATTAACAAGGGGGCGAAGTTGATGAGAAGTTCGAATTGCCACCGAGAGATCAGCCACCTAGGGTTTTCCCAAGGGGTGGAAGAGGCGGCCAAAGGAGAGGCAACAGCTATCAACCACCTAGGGTTTTGGACCACAAGCAGAATATATGCAATGGGATATAAGGTTCAAGCTCGAGGTTCCCGAATTTGCTAGTAGTTTGGCACCGGAAGAGTTTCTGGATTGGATGAATACAGTGGACGAAATATTCTTACAGAAAGAGGTCCCTTTTGAGAAGAAAGTGGCTTTGGTTGCAATTTGGTTTAGGGACAAGGGTGCGGCGTGGTGGCAATCCTATCGATATCAATGATATTTGGATGGCCTCCCCATCCTAGATGATTGGTCTGAATTGAAAAGGGAGATACGAAAGGAATTTTTGCCTTTCAATTATCGTTAGACACTATTTCAAGACTTACAGAGCTTGAAACAGGGTGCAAAAAGTGTAGAGGAATACACCTTAGAGCTCTATCGCATGGTGGCTCGGAATCAGCTTCGTGAGACGCAAGAGCAGCTTGTAGTACGTTACTTACATGGCCTTCGACCAACAATTCAGGAAGCCCTACAAGTACACTCTTTTTTTTAAAGTGATAGACGTACAAACGAAGGCAAAGGTCGTGGAAAAGAGTTTGGCTAGGACGGGCGGTAGAAATCTGGCTTTCAGAAGAAGATCCCACCCCCTACTCCTCGGATTACGCAAGCGAGCAGTCCTTCTTCGTCCACAGTCTTAAATCCGCCTACTCAACAAGGTCGAATTGCAGTGCAATTGAATTAGGGATCGGGATAAGTTCAAAATCGTCCTTTTAGCCAATAAGGCATTTGTCATCGTTGTCAGCAGAAAGGACATTACGCCTATGATTGTCCCAATGTTAGATCCCAGTTGTTGATCCAGGATGGCTTAGAAAGGGAATTCAATGGGGAATATGTTATTGCCAAGTTGGAAGAAGGCGGCGAGGAGTGTGTTGCTACACCTTAGGATGTACGAGGAGAGAGCTTGGTTTTACGTCGGATTTGTTTAGCACCTAAGGCTAATGAGTATTGGAAGCGTCGGAATATATTCTGCACCCGTTGTACCACTAATGGAAAAGTCTGCCAGGTAATTATAGACACGGGAAATTGTGAGAAAGTGATTTCGCTGGAAGCTGTACAAAAGCTTCAATTGCCGATAGAGCCAAACATTGAGCCCTACAAGCTAGGGTGGTTGAATAGAGAGACGAAAGTGCAAGTGAATCAGAGGTGCAGGGTGGACTTTTAAATTGGGCCGCAGGTTTTTATATTTTTCTTTCTGGAATTTTTGGCCGACTTCATTTTTTTTACAAGAATTTATAGAAAGTTATTTTTCGAGTTTTCTTCAACAGCATTGTAAATTTTTGTTCTTGAATTTCTTCTACCAGCAACAACTTTCGAGTGAAGTTTGATTGCTAGAGAAGCGTGAACGCCCTACCATAATTCCTTTTTGCGTCATAAGACCTATCCCGAACTCACTTAGAAGGTCGGTGACCTTGGAGGCCAGTGGTAGCAGGTCAATGCCCACCTATCCTTGTTGACTTCGTGAGTCTGATTTTCAAGTTGGGGCCTTGAGCCCATTTTGGTTGACTTATATTCGGGTCTTACCCGTTTATGTTGACTTTTCCGGGTCGTACCCGTTTCTCCTATCATTACCCCCTTTTGGACACAGTGAGCACCGAGGTCGTGCTGCCTAAATTGCCTTCTTTAAATCATGTCCCTTGAAGGGTCATCCTACTTCCTTTTGCAACGGCTATTTATAGAAGAAACTTGCTTTTTCAATTTTTGAGAAGGATGACCAGTCCAGTTTTTTGAAGACTAAATAGTTCCAGATTTGGAAAGTCGCTTCGTTTCGGTTTTACAAGGAAACTGACCCGTTTAGTTTTGACAGCAGCTTCATTTCAGCTTTGAAAAGTTGCCCCGTTTGCTAGCGTATTGACCTCTGCTCAGCAATCTAATAGACTTCTCGTCTCATTTAAATTATAAGTCTTTCAAAGGTTTTATTATTTGCTTAAACCTTTCTGTATTCTTGCAGAAACTTTGATTTTACACAGCCCTCTACTACGTACTTCTTTTCTTCCTGCTCTTGCTCTGAACTCTTTCTTTCTTCAAGTGAGTCTTTCTGTCTGTTAAGAAAATTTTGTCTTTCTTTCTTCATAGAAATGTCTTCTTTCTTTAGCACCCCTTCTCTCAACTTGGTCAACTTGGAGAATGGAGTTTTTCACACCTCCCCATTCTCTATCAAGGCTCCTCCTGTAACGAGTCAGGTCTATGACCTCTCTGAGGTACAGGCCAGTTTTGTGTCTTCTTCCCTAAGCCTTATTAATGTCTTTGATATCGGTAGGGAAAGGTGGCTGGAGAGGGGTGACATTGTCGCCGCTGTTGAGAATGAATGCCCTTACGGCAAACGTAAGGGACGCATAGTCCTCTACCATTCCAGCCTTAGGGGAGGTATTCTTTTTCATTTTCTTCATTATTTATTCCTCAACATTGCTTTCTTCTGGGATGATCCCATTGCTCAGCTTGTTCCTAACTCCCTCCGAGCTGTGGTCGCCTTCATAGTGACCTGCCACCTTTTCAGGATCCCGGTATCCTTGGAACTTTTTAGGAGCTTTTTGAAGTTAGGCATCTCCTCAGCCTCTAAGTTTTCTAAAGTTCACCTTCGATTTAACCCTCGGTATAAGTTAGTTGGCCCCTTTCAGTCCCCGGTGGGGGAATGGAAATCTCTCTTCTTTTTCACCCATCTTTCTAATAATCTTGTCCAGAATTACCTAGATTGGAATCTAAATTGGTCCTTCTTCAACGTGCTTCATGACCTGACCAATGATCAAATTAAACATAGGGACTTTTTGATAGAGTTGGCCAACTCTGATAAAAACAAGATCAGATGTATTTTCTGGTCTAGCCAAAGTCTTTTCTTCATCCTGCTGGACTAGGGAGACCAGTAGAACGTGATCTCCCTTTGGTCAAGGAAAGCTTGGGGATATCCCTTTCCATTAGGGTGCTTTCCTGATTTTGGTTGCCTCCTGTTTATTGATTTGTAATTTTGTGCTAACTATTTCTCCCTTTTTTTTTCTAGCAGCAATAAGGTCGCTTGCTTGGCTCTTCAGGTCTACTTCTTCCCAAGCTCCTGCTGACGGAGCTAGGGGTACTGCTAGTGCTTTTCCAAAGCTGCTGCTCCAACTCCAACCTTTGAAATTTGTGTTTCCCAAGGCAGGGGAGGATAGGTGGTGGCTGAGAGGACTAGAGCTGCCTCTGCGAAGGGGAAAGCTCCTCTGACCTCAGGGTCCAAACCAAGATTCCCAGCAAAGGACGAGGATGAGGAAGACAATGAGCCCCTTATCTGCAGGAAGAGGAGGACATAGCTCATATCTAATGGAACATCTTTTTGAATACTTTGTCATTTTACAATTCTGCATCAAACATTTTGTAACTCTACACCATATTGAATATTTGAACATTTTTGGTAGAGGTCTATTTGTGGCCTCTTTGCTTTTTATGTGTTGATTTGAATTTTTCTTCAAGGAACTTATTGTTGCTTTTGTGAAAAACTTTTAAAACTCAAGTCAAACAAACCAAAGCTAAAGGGCAAATAGCACGAAATAAGGTCTTAATAAGCTCTGAAATATTTATCTTTCACTTATGCCGTGTTCAAACTTAAACTGAGGAGGTCATTGAGGTCGTCTTGCCTTTCAGCGAGGTTTCTTTAAACAATTTCCCAAGCTTAATTGACGAGTCTGCAAGGTCTATAATGTCTGAAACAACTTTAGGCATAGAATTTCTTTAGGTGGCAAGCATTCCAAGGTCTTAGGAGTTATCTTCCTTCGAGATTAGCAAGTTTATAGCTCCCTCCTTTGTGAACTTCTTGGACTATATAAGGTTTTTCCCCGCTTTCTTGTAGCTTGGTCAGTTGCCGTTGTTTCCCAACATTTGATCTTTTGATGACCATTTTCTCAACTGTGAAATGCCTTTCTTTCACTCTTTTATTGAAAAAATTCGTGACTTGCCTTTTGTAGATTCTATCAGCCTCCATTGCTTTGTTTCTGCCCTCTGCAATTAGGTTATGGTCTGCCCTTCTCTCCCCCTCCTTTAAGACTGAATTATATTTAGTCAATCTTAGAGACTTCATTTCGACCTCGACAGGCATAACTGCTTCTGCACCAAAGCATAGGCTGAATGGTGCTTCTCCCATAGCTTTCCTAGGTGTTGTTCTATACGCCTACAAAATGCTCAGAATTTCATCTGGCTAAGTAGGTTTGCAGCCTTCTTTCTCAAGCTCGGTGAGTCTCCTTTTTAAGTCCCTCGAGAATAGTTCTGTTTGCGACTTCAGCTAGTCTATTAGCTTGGAGATGAACTACAAAGGTCAACCTCTGTTCAATGTTCAAATTTTTGCAAAAATTTTTGAACAGGTCGCCAGTGAATTGCCGTCCATTGTTTGAAATTATAGCTCTAGGGATCCCAAACCTGCACACAATGTTTCTCCATACAAAAGACCGGACTTTTGGAGATGAAATTATTGCCATTGGCTCAGCTTCAACCCATCTAGTGAAGTATTCCATCGCAATGATTAGGAATTGAACACCCCCCACTCCTTTCGAGAAGGGTACTAGAATGTCAATGCCCCAAATATCAAAAGGTACTGATGCGTTGATTGATTGATACCTTGTTTGTGGCACATGTGATTTGTTCCCATGGAACTGGTAGCTCGTGCATTTTTGTATGGTCTTCTTAATGTCTGAAACCATTGAGGGCCAATAATACCCTATCCTTAGTATTTTCTTGGCAACTGTTTTTGCTCCTATGTATGATCCATATATCCCACTATGTACCTCTTCAATTACGTATTGTCCTTCCCCTTTGCTTAAACATTTGAGCAGAGGCTAGGTATACGACCTCCTATAAACCTCGTCATCTCTTATCAGGATGTAGCAAGGTGACCATTTTCGCACTCGACGAGCTTCTTTAGGGTCCTACGGGAGATCACCATCCTTGAGGAACTTGTAGATCGGATATCTTCAATTTGCTTGATCCTCTATAACCAAGCTCTCATCTTGGTTTATACTGGGAGAGTTTAATTGTTACACTAGTATCTCAACCTTTGTTCCAGCTATCTCTCGATAGATTTTGGATAGTGTGTCTGCTTCTCCATTTAGCTCTCTAGGTATTTGCTCGATGAGGAAATGCTCAAGTTTAGATACTATATCCCTTACTCTTCTAAGATATTTGATCATGTTCTCCTCTCTAACTTCATATTCTCCAGTGACTTGGCTAGCTATAACTTGTGAATTAGTTTTAACGGGTAGTTTTTGCACTTTGAGAGCTCTTATAAGTTTAGACCTGCTTAGAGAGCTTCATACTCGGATTCATTATTCGAGGTTGGGACGTTGTACTTCACAGAGCAAGGGATTCTCACTCCCTCAAGGCTGATCAGTACTATTCCCGCACCCGAATTTTCTTTTTCCGTAGAACCATTCGTATATTTTTTTCCAAATATTATCTTCACAAGTGCTTGTGAGCTCCTGTGGAGCTCTTGTGAATTCTTCTACAAAGTCTGAGAGAGCTTGAGCTTTAATTGCTTTCCTTGGCTCAAATTCAATTTGATATCCCAAGAGCTCGAGAGACTACCTCATCATTCTACCCGATAGCTTAGGCTTCGCCAAAGCTTGTTTTACTGGTAAATTGGTTAAGACTCTTATCGGTTAAGCTTCAACATACAGCTTTAACTTCCTCGAGGTAATAATAATGAGGTACAAAAAATTTTTCAAAGTCTGAATATCTAATTTTGGGACCTCGGAGCAAACGATTTACATAATAAATGGGAAATTGTAATCTACCGATAGTATAGAGTTGACTGCTTTTTCTGTTGCGGCAAGGTACATCATGGTTGCCTCCCTTGGTCTCGGAGAAACTTGCTAGGGGGGCCTTCCCATGAACTCTTTCAATTTGCCAAAAGCTGCTTGACATTCTTTAGTCCATTGGAAGTCATTCGACTTTTTGATGACATCATAAAATTTCTCCCCTTTGTCTGCCATTTTGCTGATGAAGCGCCCCAGTGCTGTCATCTTCCCTGTCAGACTCTGCACCTCTTTCATATTCTAAGGGGGCTAAATGTCCAATAGTGCCTTTATTTTATCCGGGTTGGCATCAATGCCTCGTTCTGATATCATGAAGCCCAGGAATTTTTCTACTGAAACTCCAATGGTGCATTTTTAATGGTTACGCTTCATTTGGCAGCCTTCAGGGTCTAGAAAGTCTCCCTGATGCCTTCAATAAAGTCTCTGGAGGTCCTGGACTTGATCACAATGTCATCCACGTAGACCTCAATGTTTCTAAGGAGTTGGTTCTTGAACATTTTGTGCATGGCCTGCTGGAATTCTGCCCTTACATTTTTCAGGACAAACGGCATTTTTGTATGGTAGTATGTCCCAATCTCTGTGGTGAATGAGTCTTTTCCATGTCTTCCACTGCTATTGGGATTTGATGGTATCCCTTATATGCGTCCAGGAAACACAACCACTGATATCCTGCTGTTGAGTCCACCATTTGATCGATGCTTGGGAGTGGGTAGGAATCCTTTTGACAATACTTGTTCAATGTGGTAAAATCCAGACACATCTGTCATGTACCCTCTTCTTTTGGCACAACGACTAGGTTGGCCAACCATTCCGAGTGTACCACCTCCTTCAGAATTTCCGCATCAAGAAAAGTTTGGACTTCTTGAGCTATGACTTCGTTTTGTTCAAAGGTGAAAGTCCTTTTTTTTTTTTGCTTCACCTGCTTGGCCCTCAGGTTTGAGCCCGATCTTGTGTTCAGCAATCTTTCAATCTACCCCCTCAACTTCGCTAGGTTGCCAGGTGAAGACTTTGAAGTACTCTTGAAGAGAATCCACGAGCTTTCCCTTGATTTTAGGAGGTAATGACTTTACAATTTATATCCCTTTCTCAGGGAATTTCGGATTGAGGAACACTTTTTCTCCTCTGCCTGCTGCTTGAATTCTATAATCGTCTTTCCCTTTCTGGAGGGTGATGTAGTTTTCCTGTTTGAGCTCAGGCGAGCTGTCCTCATTACCTTCAACGAGGTAATATTCTATAGCAAGCTGTCTATCCCCTTCTAGAACAATCCAGGCGTCTCCATCTTGGATTTTCATGCTATAGTTTAGCTGAGAGATTTCTGTTCTCAGGTCCATGACTCCCCTTCTGCCCAAGATTGTGTTGTAGGTTCCTAGGGATCTAATCCATAACCTCGGTGACCTCCACATTGTTCATGTAGACTATAGTTGGGACTCGAAGAATCCATCTGCTTAGGTTGTGCTGCCATTAAAACTTGTCAGAGTGGTGTCCGACCTTGCTAGCAAGCTTTTGTTCATCCCCATCTGGTCAAATGCCCTCCAGTACAAGACGTTCACAGCACTTCCAGTATCTAACTTATCTTGCGCACTGGGAAATCTTCGATCTAGAAAGACACTGTTATTAGTTCAGAGTCTTCCCTTCAAGCTCGTTTTGACCTCCTCTCGATGGCATTTATTTCATTGATTGGAGGTCACTGATTCTATGGGGCTGCTGGAAGTGCATTGGCAGGACACGTATTCCTGGCACCTAGTGTCTACAAGTACCTTGCGCACTAGGAAATCTTCGACCTAGAGAGACATTATTAGGGTTCAAAGTCTTTCCCTCAAGCTCTTTTTGGCCTCCTCTTGATGGCATTTATTTCATCGACTGGAGGTCACTGATTCTATGAGGCTGCTGGAAGTGAGTTGGTAGGACCCGTACTCTTGGCACCCAATGTCTACTAGTATCTTGCACACTAGGAAATCTCGGACTTGGAGAGGCACTGTTAGGGGTTCAGAGTCTTCTTCTCGAGCTCATTTTGACCTTCTCTTGATGGCATTTATTTCACTGACTGGAGGTTGCTGATTTTGCGGAGCTACTGGAGGTGGGTTGGCAGGACCCGTATTCCTTGCCAGGAACTCTTGTAAGTGACCCTCTTTAACCAATCTCTCGATCTCGCTCTTGAGGTCAAAATAATCCTCCCTGAGATGATCGTGGTCCTTGTGATAGTGGTAGAACTTGGAAGGGTCCCTTTTGGTCACATGGCTTTTGAGAGGTCTTGGTAGTTTCAGGATACCTCTCTTTTCCATGACCACTAAGATTTCGGCTCATGGGATCTTGAGAGGGGTGGTCAAGAGGTCGGGGATAGTCTTTCTTTTCTTGTCTGAAGTTCCTCCCTTTGAGTGGAGGTCCTTCATTTCTCTTTTCAAGGATTGAGGGCTTTTTGGGTGGCCCTTGTTGTGTTTTTCTATAGCTGAGGCAAAACCAAAAATCTTCTTCTGGATCGCTGTTTCCTCAGCCTTGATCAATTTCTCTAGGAGCGACTGTAGGTCCTTTATGGTTTTCATTGGCTCCTCAACCATCCTGAGGGCTACGTACCCTCTTTGCAATATCTATTTGAAGGTAGTGATGTAAATGGTATCAATCATCAGCTCGATCTCCACTACCTCATTGTTGAAGCGACTGTGATAGATTCTCATACTCTCTCCAATTTTTTGTTTAATGTTGAAGAGGTCGTTGATGTCTTTCTAACACCTCGTGCTGCTCTGATAATTTTTCAAGAACAAGTCTTTCAGCTGTGTCCAGCTTGAGATGCTTGCCTCAGGGATGCCTTTGAACCAGGACTGTGCCTTCTAGGTCAGTGTTGATCGGAAGGCTCTGCATTTAACATGGTTGGGGTATTCGAACATCTCCATGTAGGACACATATTCATCTATGTGTTGCAGTGGTTCCCCCGTGCCATCATATTTTGCCTACAAGTGTGGGGCTTTAAACCCAATCTGAATCCCCCGGGCTGTGGACAAAGGGCGAAGGCTTTATGAGGTTCACATTACTCTGTATCTCCTGTTCTCCATTTCATTCCTGATTGGCATAGGGAGTCGCTCTTCTCAGTGGATTGGGGGCTACTATTCGAGCATTATTGCCTGTCATATCAATCAGTCTTCGTTGAGGTGGTATTCTTTCTCCAAGAGGAGTTTGTAGTGAGCTTCCCTGCTCTTCACGTCCAGCATCCTATCTTTGAATTCTCGATATGGCTGCTCGATTAAGCCTGTCTCTTAGGTTGTATCCCTTGCCATTGTTTAAGGTTTCTTTGAGGTCGGTCACAGGTTGGATTCCTCCTCTCTATGACCCTTCTTGCTCCCTACCTATTTCCCAACCCTCTGTATCAAGCTGCAAGTCATTCCTTACTTCTGAAGGTATAGGCTGATCAGGCTGAGTGCGTCCAACCTGTCCCCAAGGGGACTGGGTATTTCTCTATGAAGGTACAGGAGTGCATCCTATGGACACGTAGTCTTGCTTGCTTGAGATTCCCTCTAGGGCTGCCACCATTCTTTCTAGAAAGTTTGCTGGAACTGATATTTGCGTTCTCCCCAATCTCTGTGGCCTCGGGTTATTGCCATTGGCAATGAGATCAGGGTGCCCCTATTCAAGCCTCTCTTGTACAGGTGGAGGGTTCACTGGGGCCCTCCGAGATAGATCAGACTACAATGATCGTGGTGGCAGTTGCTGGATTGTTGCTTACTTTCAATCAGGAGCGAGTCTTTAGGCACTGTTTCACCAGTGTGTAACTGTGTCCTACTGGGTGGTCTGTCCCTACGTGGTGGCTGAACACATGTTGGTTCTGTTAGGCTTTTTTTTTCTTTGATGTATTGAAGAAAGCTAAGCTTTTTGTATCACCCATTCCCACAGACGGAGCCATAAATGATGGGGCTCAAAAGTGAACTTCGGGTCACTCTAAAATCGTGATGACTTCAATGGCAGCAACCTAAGAAGAAAGTAAAGATGGTCATTGGAGTGGGCAGTGCCCAGGGATATGCTCCGATGCCTAAATCAGTATTCTAAGAGTAATCTAGTGTAATTAATTTTCAAAATGACTGTCATCTTGTCCATAGACTGATTATAATTTGATTATATATTGAAAGAATTTATTACCTCTTATATTAGGACTCTTCTATTATGTAACAGTAGGCAATTAGGATAATTGTGAGATCATGTTAGATCTCGTCAATTACTCCTAGAATCGTGGAGTTTGCCTTGGTTGAGATACCTTGCCATTCACGTCTTTGTCGAGAGCTACGTGCTCGCTAACCAACCTTCAAGCCAACTTCGCGACCTGTTCGTGGACGTCGATGGTCTAGTCTATCTCTTTTGGGAGGTTGCATTGAGTGACCATACATTCATAGGAGATGTTAGGAATTGTACACAATTAATCGTTGAATGAAATATATATGAGACAAGTTGGATTTTACCAGGTCGAAGGTCGTGGCCTAGTAAGACCTTTCCCGAGCTTACTTAGAAGGTTGGTGGTAGCAGATTGCTGCCCACTTATTCTTGTTGATTTCGTGAGTCTGACTTTCAGGTATTCAAGGTTGGGGCTTGAGCCCATTCGAGTTGACTTATATTAAGGTCTTTCCCATTTATGTTGACTTGTCCTAGTCGTACCTTTTTCTCCCATCACATATGATGGTTTATTATAGATATTCTCAAATTATTTTTATTTTAAGTCTAATTTCTGTATCGTTATATTTTAAAACATTTTTTAATAATACATTATCACTATTCTATTTGCTTAAATAAGTTCAATGAAATGTCTTTTTAAAGAAAATTTAAATATTATTGAAATGAATTTTTTTGCACTAACAAATATTATTATCATTTTGAATTATCTTTTGTGTATAATAAAACAAAAAAAAAATTGTAACTAAAATAGTAAATCAATGCATCATCCACCATCCATCACTATTATCATATTTTTTAAAATTAAAGAATTCATATCATTTATTTTTGTTATTGTTAGAAATTAATTTTTCAAAGTTTCAGTTTATCCATATTATTTTTAAAAAGACATAGATAACTTTTTTTAATGAATATCTCATTAATGAATTTATATTAGTTTATTTATAAAATTTATTTAATTCAAAGTCAAGAATTATGATAGTTATTAAATATAATTTTTAATATTGATTTATTATTTATTTTAAAACTAATTTATAAATTAAACTGTATGTAAATTATATATTTTCTTCTATATTTAAAAGTATTATTTAATAATTATCATTTCACTCAAATGAACCTTTTTTTCCGTATTAATTCAATTAAAAATATTATCACCATTGTATTATACAAATAAATGGTTAAAAATGTAAAGAGTTTTTTTAGTAACTCTTTCGGTATTTAGTATATTTTATTTAGAAGACAACTAAAGTTTGGATTTTTAGTTAAATTTATTTAATTAAAATTATTATTATCATATATTTTGCAAATAAAGAGATGAAAGCTAATAAAGTTTATTTAATTTAAATTATCCTTTTGTGTATAATAAAATTTCAATTGAGAAAAATTTCACAACATGCATGAATACCCGTCAACAATAAAAAATTAATATGTTTTTTTAAAAAATTTCAAATATATATAATCAATGAAACTCTTGTAATATTTATATTATCCAAAAATAATTTTTCAAAAGATCTCCATAGTTATATGAATTTTTTAAAAAAGATACTTTCCATAAATATTTTAAATTTAATAAATATTCAATTATTTAAATTCATGTAAGTCTGAATATCAATTTTGAATTTAAATAATAAGTAGAAGATCATCTAACTAAATCTAGGTCGGGGAAAGATTCACATCACACAAAATTCCTTTTCGTTACTGTATGTTTTTTGCTGCCACGTTCGATTAAGACACACATGATTCCATTACCAAGGAATCTTAGATGATGTTTCCTGTTAAAGGAATTTCCACTAAATTCTGTCAACTATATGTATGTATTGTTAATCCCAATAAATGACGGAAATTAGAAAATATAGAACACAAACAAAAGTAACCTGTTTTGCAGATAAATAACTCAAACCCATTGAATTTACAGAGTGTCTTTAACACAAATTTGTTCCTCCACAACATACCAGATTATAGAAACAAAAGGCTCCCAGGATAGAATGAGTTTATCTCTCTAAGTTTGTTCAAAACTTTGAACGGAGACTTACGAACACAGTTCTAGAAAATCGCACAACCAATGGGAGAAGAAGATGCAGAAAGTTTTTTTCAAAGAAGAAGAAGATAATCATACTTAGAGTTTTTCAGAGACTTTCATTAAATAGGAAAAAAAGTAACTCTTGAAAAAATAGCTGCAACTTTTGAGTCTGAAATGAAAAAATATAATTCTTGCCTAAATAGACACATCACTTCTCATTCGTTACTAAAGTAGATTCCAACATGTATCTTATCCACTGTTTTTTGATTGGACCGGATCAGTTAGTTGGATTGATCAAACCGTGAACCAGTTCGAAAGAGGATATTGAACCATTTTTTTTTTATCAAAATCGAAATAGGTCGACCAATTAGACTAATGAACCGATGCACCGAGCGATCTAATATTGAAACGGTCGATTTTCAAAAAATCCAAATTGGGACCAAATTTGTCCAAACTTCAATAAATAAATAAACTTTAATATTAAATCATTCTTCAATTAAATTATAAATTTACTCATTTAGTTATTTTAAAATCAACAAATATACTCAAAATATACTTCATTATTAAATATTAATAAATAAATAAAAATATCTAATAAGCTTCAATATTTATCCATACTAAAAATTATCATTTTTAAATTTCTATAAGATAGAACTTATGATTATTAATTATAAAAAACTATTAATATCATTTCTATAAATTTAACTTCAATATTATTTTATTATAAAAATATTTTATCTTATATTATTGCCTACAAAAAAAATATCAATAAAAAATATAATTTTTGTTTTTTATTTAATATTACCATTTAATTATAGTTCAAGTGCGATTCAATTATGATTAAATCATTAAACTGTAAATGAATAACTTTTTCGATTCGAGTCCGATCTGATTTTTAAAACATTGATCTTATCAATCAAAATATTTATTTACTTATATTTCACATTTATATATTACCAATAAACTTAATTTCCATCCTTACTATAAATTTTAACAAACAAAATATAGCATCTGAACAAACAATTACCTATTCCACTTTAAATAAATATTAAAAAAAATAAATAAAGAAAATGTTGGTCTTTTTTTATATGAAGTGCCGTAGCCTCCTTAGTCCTTTATTAAAATAAACTTGTTTTCCTTATATTGAAGAAGAAACCAGTTCAGTGCTTTAGACAATAGAAGAAAAAAAAAAAAGAAAATTAATCGATTTCATCCTTAAAATTTAATCCTAAAATCAATTACAATCCAAAAGATTTTTTTTTTTTTACTTTTATTATCCTTGAACATTCATATATGGTACTCCTATTGAAAGTGTTAGTTCCTACTTTGCATTGCAAATGTCTGTGAGTCAAGGGGTAAAAAAGTCCAATTGGTTTCCTCCAAATTCCCAAACCCATCTACTGTCCTAGAATTAATCGGCGGTAACTGCAGATAGAAGCCGCCTCTCTTGAGTTTCTGCATCAAAGTCTCATTCCAATTGCTAAGAAAATGCATCAAAGTAGTCCATAGTAAACCTTCAAGAGGTATGCTCTCCAGGAAGAACTCTGGCTGGTGCTTTTTGAAACAGTGATCGACCCTGGCACTCCCAAAATTTGAATCTCCCACATATTCAAATTTAGCAGTGTAATTTAGTCTCTCGCTCTTCAAATTTGATTTCTTTGAGCAATCTTCAAGAACTCCCTGTGAAACTGAAGAAACCATGCTTCAATGGCAGTAAAAGAAATGTTTAAATTACCAAATAAAGAATAAGGGAATGAATGGCTTACTTGGATCAATTTCGGTGCTGACATCATTTCTCCCTATCTTATGCGTGAGAGCACAATATTAATTCCTTGAAGGGCCTGATGTCCGCTTGAATTCCTGGGGTAATAAGACACTCAAAGGAGAGTTTGGGCTAGTTGTGAGATGAAGTGTTTTCTTCAAACATTAATAACCCAAGAAAGCCTTGTCCAGAAGTCAATTGGAGAGGTCAGCACAGTTCGGACCTTAAACTGTATTGCTTTTTCTAGCACAGGCTTCACCAATTTTTTCTCTTTAATAGCTGCCACCGGAGTTGCCCTCACAACCCTCCTTAAATGTAATCTTCTTCTCTCCAAAGGGACCGTGGACGGGCTTAACAAAAATTGATTCTTTGGCTGTCGATCGGAAAAAAAGATTTGACTGAGTTTAAGAAATTACAGAATTCTCATCCAAAAGAGTAACCATAATTTTTTTAGCAAATGCCATATTTAATTTAGCTTTTTCTTTCTTCTCCGCTCTCCCTGTTACAAAGATGGATGAGGTATCGGTTTTGGTTGCTAATTGGCAAGAGATTGAGACTACGAATACCAAGCAACTAGCAACTATTCCTATGGTGGGTTTATCACTTGAAGAAGAACAGAGATATGGTGTGAACAGGGCAGCATTGAGTCTGAAAAAATGAGAACAAGGTGAAGGTTCTGGCAAAGACAATGCGTTAACCATCGACGATACCTGATCAATTCCACTCGAGGAGCAAATAAAGAGAGGTTTGTCGGTGACCAAGAGTGACGGGAGAAGCAAAGGAATGACAGAAGCCGACGGAAGACTTGACGATCCGGAAACAGGATCATCATCGTAGGGAACGTCGTCGTAAGCATAGGGGAGGAGGAGTAGGTAGGTAATTGGACATTTTTATTCCAAGTAACGGAGGAAAATGTGAATTAACTGTTTATACGGAGTACCCAGGAAGAAAGCTTGTAAAATGTTTCCAGAATGATAAAGGTAGAAAAAAAAATTTAGAAATGTAATTGATTTTAAGGGCACATTTTAAGGATGAAATTGATTAATTTCTTAAAAAAAGAAAAAAAAAACTAAAATTATATTAAAGTGCAAAACACAAAACTCAAAATTTCATTTCTAACAAATTTGAAATGTAAAATTCCTCAAGTTCAAACCTCAAAATTCAGGTATTGATGAGCTCTGTAAACATCTATAATTTGAAATATCTGGGGACTTTTGGTTAATATCTCTTTTCCTGAAATCTTTTAACATTTATTTTATTAGAGAGAGAAAGTAATCAATTTGGCTATGATTAAATTTTATTTTGAAAATAGACACTTGTTAGCATTTAAGTTTACAGTCCTTTTATTTATTAATTAATTAGTATAGATGACTACATGACTCCTGGTTTTTTAGATATATTTGTAAATGTTTTATTGTTTTATTAGGGATTGAATAATGATGAAGTAGAACATTTAGAGGTTAATTGGGCTAGATTTATGCAATATTGGAGATGGATTACATTCTGTAAAGAAGAAACAAAGTGGAGAATCTCTTATGGAAAAAGGCTCGAAGCTCAAGTTGGACAGTTTCTCGATATGGGTTTATAGAGAGAAAATAAACTTGAAGAAGAGATAGCAAGAATTGTCCAAAGAAAAATTTACCTTCTCTTTGCCATGGAGAGCTCTATTTAAATGAGGAAATTGGATGGTTTATCCATTATTTTGAGGATTTTCCAAGTGGTCTCAAATGGTCCCAAGACTTAGGTATATTACTTGGTGTATTTTATGGTAAGATAAGATTCCATAACTATTTTCGGTATATAGGATGGTTGTCGACCACCTTAATGTCTTTTATATATACTCACGTTTAATGAATGCGTTTCAATGCGGTAATGACATGTGTTACGTTGTTATCCTGGAATAAAATAATTGCTTATTCACAAGGAGTATATTTTATTGACATCTCGTATCTTACAGTCTTGCTAGCACTAACAGGATATTCAAATCCCACTAATATCTTAGGGTTATAGAAGGGTTTTACTCCATTTCCGCGATGTCGCTTCCCTGTGGGATGCACTCTGAAGATCCCGAGTTCGCTAGACAAGAAGTGTCTCTTGCGTGGTCCATGAAGTTTTGAAGAAACGAGTTCATGATCTTCAAATTATAAGCTTGGTCTCTTTTTAACTGGAGTTATGCATTGGACCATTCCAAAATTTAACTGTGTGGGGCTCTTTATGGGGGTTTGTTCTCAGTTGGGTTAAACATTAGTGAGTGCATTTGGGAAGTAACTCAACTTTTAAAAATTAAAAAATGGTTAGATTTCAATTTTTAAACAAGAGTGGTTTAAGTTTTTTAAAAATTTAGATTATTTTTTATCCTAAACTCTGAATCATCCATCGGCCTCCAATAGACAACTCTTCGTGCTATTAAAGATTTTATTGCTGCTGCCCCCAGGGACATAGACGAGTTGGTAAGGTTGACGTGACGTTTTGATTAACTTCAGCGACAGATGGGGATTCGAAACCTATCGGGAGTAGAACGTAAGCTCTAAACGTTGGCTCCTCCGTTGCGTCCTCTCCATCATTACTCTGCCCACTCGTGCACATCCCTCGATTTACTCCCATTGGCACAAGGGGCCTCTGTACCCGTGGGCGGGATTTCGCCCGCAAGGGACTTCCCCTGGAAACCAAAGATTTTATTGCTGCTGTCTCTATCATCTCTCTAGTTCTCTTCTATCTTTTGTTGCACAAGTATAGACTAAAAAGAGATTTCTAAAAGAAGAGGAAGAAAGACAACAAACTAAAGAGGAAGAAGAAGAGGGAAATCTGCAAATCAAGGAAGAAGAAAATTACACATCTGATAAGAAAGAGAACGGTAGGTGGTGGAAGGTAAGAGAAGCGCAGAAAGATAGAGGAAGAAAGGGAAAAAAAGAAGAAAAATCTTCCTGTTGCAGAGGTAGGATGTGGAGATGAGAGAGTGTAGAGAGATGGAGAGGAAGCAAAGGGAGCTTCCCGTTGCAGAGGTTCGATGGCACGAACTCACGAGAAAATTAAAATCAAAATCACTGTAGGACAAAAGTTAATAGTAGAGTTAAAGAGTGTCCAAATAGATTTTCGACAATTTTTGAGTTTTTAAAAACTCAAATCACCCTATCCAAATGCATCTAATATAACCCAATTATTACTAATCCCACTCAGAATACAAAATATTTAAAATATGCAAAGGTGACATTTATTTTGAAAATGGAATAAGGTATCATTTCAAAATAATTTAAGATTTAAATGTTTAATACATCAAATATCAAATTTCTAAAGATAGAAGAACTGAAACCGTAAACGCACCGACAATCAAAGATGAATACGCACCGACCAAGTGGGCTTTTATCACTAGGTTTTCAACAAGATCTGCCGCCGAGAATTTGAAATGAGAAAAAATGTGTATAAAGCACTTTTAACTCAGCCCAAGAATTGACTGGGCTGGCCCTACTAGAATATACCCAGACCGGGATCATTCTTTTTGCTTCGCAAGATATCAGTCATACGAGTGGTGAGGGGAGATCATATTGGTGACTTGGAGGTGCAGGAAACAGGAAACTGAAGGTTTTCTCTGAGGAATTTTTTTTGGCAAACTCACACATCTCTGTGTCCTCCGAAGTTTGTTCATCTCTTTTCCAAAACAGGTGATCTTTGTTCGTTCGGCTCAAATGCTTACGGACGCTGCGTCCGATATAGGTTCAAGGGTAGAAAATAGAAATTATGGTGATTGTTGCTTTTTTAGGGATTATTTGTTCCTGGACTAAGTAATTTGAGGTTTTGAAGACTTGTAAAAGTATTAAGCGCTCTCCTAAAGGGGGGCAAAATGGTATTAAAAAACCATAAGTATAGAAATTTTGGAATGTATCACTGCTGCTCTGAGTTCTTTAACCAGATGAATATTACTCATTACTGATAGTGGTACCTAAGTTGAACTAATTCCATATAATCGATCATTAAACACCTGTTCTTTGCCTCATATTTCTAGATGATTTTACATGTTTTTTTTCTAGGGATTTTCTTTTAATTCATGATAGCATTGATTCTATTATCTGATTTTATTTCACGGTTTCGCTGATATACCACTAAAGTAAATTTCTATGCGATTTATTTATCTTTTATTAACCAAAATAGTTGTAGCCACATTATTATCAATAAGAACTCTGTGGTAATTTGGATGATCAATTTTTTAGTCAAGTTAAAACAATATTCAATTTTGGAATGAGGGGTATCGTGATAGTGCTTGACTCTAGATTTCCTGGGTGTATTTGTCGTTCTCTTATCAGGGAAGAACTGAGAATTTCTTAAATCCATATTCTAAATCTTTTGCTAGAATCACAGTTTTGTTTAGTTTCATTCTTATATTTTTGAAACAGATAAATAAACTTGTACTACATGGTTAGAACAATTAAGATGATAGGAGCTAATGGATTTTGTTTGAACTACTTTATTAAAATTTTGAACTTTGGCCCCTTTATCATGAGACACTAATTCTTTTATCACACATTTTGGTTTATATTTAACTGATGACCATTCCATGTTATGTTTTTTAGTTCATTATTTTTAAGGAAAATTGGTACTGGCATGTAGTTATTTGGACTCTCCGTGTTATATTCCCATTTCAACTATTGGGCACCATGAAGTGTTTACGGATTATGAATGGCTTTCTATTTTAGCAACCGAATAGAAGTTAAGTTCATATTTTGATCATAACTCTTTTACTTGGAATTTGATGATGTATATTTCTCTGCTCAACTTAGGTGCATTTGCTAAATTCAAACAACTTTATTAATTTCTTTTAGGTTGCTGAAATTTTGCTGTAAACTAAGTTCTCAACTGTCTTATATTACATCCTGAAGAAATGTTTCTAGGCAGTTATATAGCAGAAGTTACAGGCCTTTCTCCTGACACCAGTGAAAAGGAAGTTAGGGAATTTTTCTCATACTGTGGTGAAATTGAGCATTTGGAAATCATCAGGTGATGTTTTGTAATTATGCTTTTCCAGTGATGAATCTCCTGTTTTACTACAACAATAGATAGATTCTAATTTCTTACTTGTTTCTAGTATTGTCAACCTGTCATTGAAAAAGCTTTTGGGATTTATCCTCTGATTTAACTATGGTATTATGATTTATTTTCTTGGACAATCTCCCATGATGCCTCAATATGTAAGATAGTGTTAAATGTCTGATAAAGACTTGTGTCATGTCTCTTGGTTTATTAAGAACTTTATGATATCCAAGGATAGACTTCTTTCATTATGGCTTTAGGAGAAATGAGAAAGACTTCACATCTAAACCATCAAAGAGTGAAAACTCCCATCTTATATTTTCAAACAGTGAAAGATCATCTTCCATTGGGTGTGTTTGTCAGCTGAAGTTGTTGCAATTCTTTGAGGCATTCAGGTGCATATGCTAATATCAGCTTCTCAATATCATGTCTAGAATAATGTTGCAAATCTGCACATACAAATTTGTATAGATCTTCCATCTCATTTGATTTATTACTTTACTGCAAGCCTTCAGGATTTTGACAAATTGAAGCTTTTGGTGGTTGTTTGTTTCAAATTTTTAACTTATTTGTTGCTTTGCCATATGCAGGTTGAGTGAAAACACTTGCAATGCATATGTTGCTTTTAATGATGCTCATGCACTGGAAACTGCCATCATGCTCAGAGTAAGTTTATATCTA
>JAOXNR010028928.1:0-23324 GCA_028571225.1 Parsonsia alboflavescens | reverse complement strand
TCAAACTTTCGCATTCAAAAAACTCACACTTCCAATAAACTTATGAGCAAGCTGCAAAGAAGGAATTTCGTACAAATTCTAGGCCTTTAGAGATAAGGGAGACTAGACTAGTGGGACAAACCATATCTAGTCATTCCTATGGATGGATCCTTTAGATCTATGGGCCGACTGGCCCGGCCATTCTCATGAGCATAGGGAATCTATACTGAGCATTCAACTGAAGCGATTGCTACTGAGCTAGTTCACTTTATAGTTCTGCGCTAAACTTAGCTCCTTCAAGGGGAGACCGGGGGCAAAGCCTAAAAGCGGGGTGAGTTGGAAGTTCAAGGGGGGCGAGAAAAGTTCTCCTGCCGACTGATCAGCTATCTCAGTGGTGGTAAATAAACTAGTTTTTCTTCCAAAGTGAACGCTTATAATGATGCATCCAAGTCCAAGCTTGGAACGGGCTGAAGTTTGGTTGAGTGACTGGAAACGGCCCAATGGAAAAAACCCATGCTTAGCTATGACCTAAGACAGTTTTGGGCTATTCAGGATCTTTTTGATGGTCTTTTGGCTTTTTTATGTTCTAGGGGTATTTTCGTTATTATATTTTTATTTTTTTTATTTTTATCGAATTGAGATTCTTTTTATTAATTTCAATTAGGATTCTTTTTATTAATTTCGAGTAGGATTCTTTTAATTAATTCCGATTAGGAATAGGTTAGGTTTTAGGTTATATATTTCTCTTTTGCTTTCAGATACAAGTAGGCTATTAAAAATGTGATAATTTCTGACTTTTGTCGTTAAACTAAAAATTGGATAGTTTTCACGAATTTCCAATTCTTTTTTTTGTTTAGCCATTCTTTTTGTCCCTGTTTATTGCATCAATTGGTATCAAAGCACAGGTTGCTTGAACCAATGGCTGAACAGAATTGTGTTAGTCATGGACAACGTCGTGCTAGAAGGGGACGTGGAGTCGTTCCTGAGGAAGATGAACACCCTCGTCGATGACACCTACGAGAAAACGAAAATGAAGAACAGAGATGGCGGATCCAAGACTTGGACGTTCAGACTAAAGAGGGGGTGGAATCAGAAATTGAATCCGAAGATGAGGGGGAAGACGTCAATCCGTTTGGGGTTTTGAACCAGGGGCGTAATCGAGCAGAACAACCCAGCAGACAATCTTCTTTCCAGAATCTCGGTATGAAAATTGATATTTTCGTTTCTAAGGTAATAGTTAGCCGAAAGATCAGAGAAGTTGCCTGAATGATTCTAAAACAATCATCGGAGGGACAAACAGTTCACTAGAGAATGCCAAGGCCAAATCGATGTTGGCCAGGCTACGGTCAGCAGGCAGTCGCAGCAAGGGCAGTGCCTTGCTGAAGATGAACCAGATTCGAGGGCGAATATTTTCCTAGGCGAGGAGGATGATGCAGGCTAGCAAAAGCTCGGAACGGGTTCAAATTTGGCTAAGCAATTGGAAACCGCCCAATGGACAAAACCCATAGCTTTGCTATGGCCTAAGATAGTTTTTGGCCATCCGGGATCTTTTTGATGGTCTTTTGGGCTTTTTTATGTTATAGAGGTATTTTCATAATTTTGTTGTTATATATATATATATTATTTTTATCAGATTAGGATTCTTTTTATTAATTTCGATTAGGTTTCCTTTTATTAATTTTGAGTAGGATTCTTTCAATTAATTCCTATTAAGATTAGGTTGGGTTGTATGTTATATATTTCGTGTTTGTTTTCAGATACAAGCAGGCTTTTAAAAATGTGATTAATTTTTGACTTTTGTCATTAAACTGAAAACTGGATAGTTTTCACCAATTTTCAGTTTTTCATTCTATTTAGCCATTCTTTTCGTCCTTGTTTATTGCATCATATAATATATATATATATATATATATATATACACACACACATATAGTTTTATGAATATAAAATTAATTGGCCAAGGTACATCTATTGCTAGAATAATAGTTGATGCAATTATATAAGAATATAAAAAGAGATATTACCAAGTAATTAATTTAATGAAAATGATGATGGAAGTTTGAACAATTGATTTCTCTCTCCTCTTAAGTCTTCTACTCCTACTATACTTCTACCGCAAGGCAATGGCGGCTGCGCCGCCAGCAGATGATGTGCCAGCAGTGGCCCCTCCAACTTCTTCTCCATGGGGAAGAGGCTCCTTCTCTTCTCTTTTTAAGCCTCATAGTGCCGGAACCTCTGCAGCTGCTGCTACATCTATTAAACAGCCTCAATCATTCAAGGGAGAACTAGCATTCTTTTTCACGAAATCTGGGATCACTAAATTGGCTGAATCGTTCAAATTAACGCAGATTGGGAAATTTTCATATGCGAAGCCATCCTTGGATACAGTAAGAAAATCTATTTAGAGTATTGGACTTAAGGGGGATTGTTCAATTGGGCTAATCGACGCACGTCACATTCTAATATGAGTGATGCATGAGGAAGACTATTGTCGGCTTTGGCTAAGGGGTGTCAAGATGTTGAATGGAGATTAGAATCCTAAAGTGGACGCCTAAATTTCATGTTAAGGAAGAAAATTACAATGATACCAGCTTGGATCTCCTTTCTTGATCTGCCAATCCATTTTTTTCACAAAAGAGATATTGCATTCACTCGCATCAATTGTCGGAAAACTATTGAAGGTTGATATCCCCACTGTTAATCTGTCACGACCCAGTACGACAAGAGTTCGTATTGAATTAGACTTGCTCCGTTTGCCACCAAACATAGTTTGGATTGATCAGGAGGGTTCAGGGTTTTGGCAACCTATTAAATATGAACATACATTGAAATATTGCTCTCATTGCAAGAAGATTGGACACTCGGAAGACTGCGTTCATATGAGGCATTTGGAGCTGAAACCTAAGCGACGCAGAACAAGTAGACAAGCAAGATCAAGATTGTTTAATAATTTTATTTCCTTAATTAGATAGAATTTTATTTAGAAACTTGTTTTATTTTTTTATTGTTTTCTTTTGATTTTTATTTCCTAGTCTGATTAGGAACACAAAACTTAGCTAGTAGTAGTTTACTTGGTTTCTATTTCCTAGTTTGATTAGGAACATAGAACTGCTAGTATTATAAATAAGGATGAATGCCTAAGAGCTAGAGATCAGAATCTGCGATCAATAATATTTCAGAGTTTTTTCTCTCTTTCCTTGTGAACTCAAGGTTTTTCTTTTCTTTCTTTCTTCATCCTTTAACTACTTTATATTGAAGTTTGATTATAGGAGAAGAATTCTATTTTTGTAGTCTTGACCTCTGACGAGTTCAGAAGTTAGATTGATGAAAAGCCTCAAACTTTGATGGGTTATCCAAAGTTTGGGTTTCCGAAAGTTTTCCGAAATTGTTGCCATCACACTGTTCATCGGGATACTGTTCACCATCACTATTTCGGCGTACTGTTCACCGCAACTGTTCATTGGTTTATTGTTCACCTTTTTACTGTTCATCCGAACTAAAAGTTGGGATTTTTCTTGAGTTCCTGTTATTAGATTTCTTCAAGAATTTCTTATTTCTCAACCCGCCACCTCCATCGGCGTCACCAAGCTATAGAATTAGGTCGCCAAAGAGAAACCAATCCTGTAGAAACAAAAGGCAAACCCTCTGGAAACTCAAAACATCGGAAGCAGTTGATCCAATCTTGCTGCAATCAATCGGGAAACAGCCTATGATGTAGGAGGCTGTTCGCGAATAGGTAGTAGACACAAGCTACTCCATAAAGATGAGTTCTTTGCGAAAGGATCCCAGCATTAATGTGGTTGTAGAAGGCATGGGTCTACAGCCAGCTTCAGGGGAGCAAATTGAAGCACAGTTACATGAGGCTGGATTGATTTCTAGCAATGACTCTAGTGAGGTTGTAGAGAATGTTTCAATAGTTCAACCAGATTCAGGTGCACAGACTGGACAAAAGCCAGCAGAATTGAGTTCGTCGTCTGAATTAGTTTCAAATCAAGACTCAATCAACCCAATTCGAAAGGACAGCCACATGAATTTTGCAGTTGATACTGAGGGAATAAAGGTGATTGTGCAGCTACCAGAGCCGAGTGAGGATCAGGCTGCAATTCCAAGTGCAGTTAAAAAGAAGAAAGAAATCCCACCTTCAAACGTGATTACAAGACAACAGTCCCAACATAGCTCAACCATGCCATCAACATGAATAAGCTTCTCGTATGGAATATTCATGTGCTCTCGCTCAACCCTAAAACAACATATTCATGTGCATAAACTTCAGTTAGTGGGTATTTTGGAACCAATGATCAGTTGTTCTAGGATAGCTTCCTATGCTTTTAAGCTTAATATGCCTCATTTTCATTCTAACCCGAATGGGAAAATTTGGCTTTTTTGGAGCTCGAATTTTCAGTTAAACATTACTCATGATTCCCAGCAAATTATATCTTGTGTGGTGGAGAATCATCTGGGATTGGATGGTGCATGTCAATTATCCTTTGTTTATGCGTCTTGTGATTATAGAGCTAGGAGAGCCTTGTGGTCGTAGATGGCAGCTCTCTCGGTCTTTGATTTGCCATGGTTGATAGGGGGAGACTTTAATGCGGTTCATTCTATGGAAGAGAGTTTTGGATCCCCACCAACAATACGTTCAGTATCGGAGTTTAATGATTGCGTGGAGCATAGTGGCCTTTTGGACTTATCATTTATGGGTGATAACTACACTTGGTATAGGCATACTTTCGCTCCCCTTTGGAGGAGTTTAGACAGAGTAATGGTAAATGAGGTTTGGCAGAATTTTTGTCATAGTACTTCATTGGAGCATCTGCCACGAATTCCCTCGGATCACAACCCTTGGCTTGTCTCAATAGCAGTGGTTGGCAGCCTTGGGCCGAGATCTTTTCACTTTCAGAATATGTGGATTCAATATAAAGATTTCCATGGGTTAGTTGAGTCTTCATGGTAGCAACCTGTTGAAGGTGATGGACTGTGTAGATTGGTGGGGAAAATATGTAGATTAAAAGTAGTTCTGGCAGCTTGGAATAGAGATACTTTCGGCAATGTTGAAACCAATGTAACAAAGGTTGAAAATTTGGTGGCTTCGTTGGAGGAGGTTTATATGGCTGTTAGTACGGAGGAGAATCAAGAAGCTTTACACAAAGCACGGGCAGATTTAGTCTTCCATCTGAAGAATCAAGATATTTATAGGAGGCAGAAATCTTGGATTAAGTGGCTCCAAAATGGTGAGGGAAATACATCTTACTTTTCCAAATTTTGGCATACTAGAAAGGCGATTTTGGGGCTGAATAAAATCCAATCTATGGACGGGTAATGATCCACAGGACATAGAAAGGGAGGTTGTGAATTTTTTCTCGAACCTCTTGACAACAAAACCGAGTTGTCTACCCAATCCGGACAGTTTAACTGTCAACATTCCCTCGGTCATCAACTGATGCAAGAACAATGTCGAAAAGAATAGCTAAACAGAAGAAACGTTGGAGAATTCTTCGAAAACACACAAGTTTTCTGGCAAATGACCAAAGTCAAAAATTTTAATTAATCAAAAGCTGTCGAAAACAATAAGAAACGAAATATTTAAAACCAAAAAGAACCCTAAACCTAATCGGAATCAAAAAGTAAGGAATTGCAAAAGTACCCCTAGAAAACGGTAAATTATGGAATTGCCACCGAAAATTTAAAAAATGATGACAATGCCACTGAAAACAGAAAAATGCCCAAAACTCCATGAAGACGACTTCAGATGGCCAAAAAACGCCGTGCATCACGAAGTAGCATGTCTTTTGATCGTTCGGCAGTTCTGGGTCACTCGGTCAAATTGGAACCCGATCTGAGCTCGGACCAGTTGCCTCGAGAATTGTGTCCGGCATCATCCTCCTTGGTTAGGAAAAGATTCTCCCTCGAATTTAACTTGTCCTCGCCAACGACATTATTAGCAAAACCATCCTCATCCTCGGATTGGTAAGGTGACAAGTAAACTACATTGAAAGTACCCGACGCATTGTAGTTCCTTGGCAAATCAATGTTGTATGCATTGTCATTAATCTGCTCCAATACCTTGAATGGCCCATCTGCATGCGGTTGCAATTTCCCAAATCTGCTTGCTGGAAATCTCTCCTTCATTAAACAAATCCAAACTAGATCACCCCCCTTGAATACTACCTTCTTCTGATGATTGTTGACCCTTTGTTTGTATTGTAAGTTCTGTTGATTGATCCGATCACGGACTTGGGAATGCAACTCCTTGATCTGGTGAGCATGCTCCTCTACATCCGAACTGAACTGATGGTGGACTGGTAATGGATTAAGATCTAATTGAGTAGTTGGATTGCGTTCGTACACAATCTCAAATGGACTCTTCCCCGTCATCTAGTTTACTGAACGGTTGTATGCAAATTCGGCTTGTGGTAGCACCAAGTCCCACCGCCATGGCTTGTCTCCTAGTAAACTTTGGAGCAGATTCCCTTAGCTTCTATTCACGACCTCCGTTTGTCCATCCGTTTGAGGGTGATGAGAAGAGCTGAACTGCAATTTTGTATTTCTTATAATTTGAAAATTTCCTGTAAAAACAACCTAGCCACTTGTGAGGCATCAAACGTTTTGTCAACAAAACGTGCCATCTTCGAGAATCTATCGACCACTACCATAATCGAATCCATGTTCCTTTGCGTCCTTGGCAGTCCCAAAACAAAATCGACACTGATATCTTCCCAGGGTGCCAACGGAAAATTTAATGGTAAGTACAATCTGGCATTGCTACTCTTAGTTTTAGCAATATGACAGATATTGCATCGTTGAACACATCGAATCACGTCCCGCTCCATTCTAGGCCAGTAAAAATCTTCCAGCACCAATGCCAACATCTTTTCAATTCCAAAATGTCCGGCTAACCCTCCGGCATGACGCTCATCCACAATGGCTACCCTCAACGAGCAATCAGGAACACACAACCGATTCCCTCTAAAAAGAAACCTGTCCTGAATCATGAACAGTTGCTGTGGTCTCGTCTGACGCTTCTCCCAAACACCCTTGAACTCCGGATCATCTCTTTACAAGTTAGAAAACGAATTAAATTTGATTACCTAGACCAGCATTGTATTCAACAAGGTATGCCTCCTGCTCAATACATCTGCCACTCGATTTAGAACGCCCGCCTTGTGTTGAAAGGAGAAACTAAAGGCTTGCAAGAACTCCACCCACTTAGCATGTCTTGCATTCAATTTATCCTGTCCATTTATGAACTTTAATGCTTCATGATCCGAAAACAAGACAAACTCCTTGGACACGAGATAATGCCTCCAATGCTCCAAACTCCGCACAATTGCATAAAACTCCTTATCATATGTGGAATACTGTTGTTTTGCCTCATTAAGCTTCTCTCTGAAGAAAGCTATTGGCCTGCCACGCTGACTCAAAACTCCTCCAATTCCCACTCTTGAAGCATCACAATATACTTTGAAAATTTTATAAAAGTCAACTAAAACTAAAACAGGAGCTTTGGTTACCTTTTGTTTCAGTAATTTGAAAGTCGCATCTGCTTCAGCAGTCCATATGAACCAATTTCCTTTCAAACAATCCGTCAATGGTGCAATGATAGAACTAAAACCTCGGATAAATCACCGTAGAAGGATGCTTGTCCATGGAAACTTCGGACATCAAACATCGTCTTCGGTGTCTCCCAATTCAGAATTGTCTCCACTTTTGTAGGATCCATCTAAATACCTTCACCCAACACTACGTACCCCAAAAATGTCACTTGATCTGTCAGAAAGTGATACTTCTTCAGATTTGCGAACAACTGTTGTTCCCTTAGTGCTTCAAATACCTCTCTCAAATGTTGTAAATGCTGCTCAACCGAACCACTGAAAAGCAGAATATCTTCGAAATACATCACCACAAATCGCCCAATGAACGGACGAAATACTTGGTTCATCAACAACATGAAAGTGCTGGGCACGTTTGACAACCCAAACGGCATGACCATCCACTCGTACAGCCCATCTCGTGTTTTAAACACACTCTTCCATTCATCACCTAGCCTAACCCGAATTTGATGATATCCGCTCCTTAAATGTATCTTCGAAAAGATAGACGCCCCATGCAACTGATCAATTAAGTTATCAAATCGGGGAATTGGGAATTTATACCTGATGGTAATCTTGTTCACAGCCCGACTATCGATGCACATACCCCACGAACCATCTTTCTTCGACACCAACAATGCTGGTACTGCACAAGGACTCATACTCTCTCGGACAGCCCCCTTTTCCATCAACTCCTGCACCTGCCTTTGTAACTCTTCATGCTGCTGCAGACTCATATGATAGGCTACCATATGCGGAATTGTAGCCCCCTACATGAGGTCTATACAATGTTGAATATTCCTCATAGGTGGTAGTCTTGAAGGCATCTCCTCTGGCATTGCATCGGCAAATTCCTGTAATAAAGGAATAATCTCCTTTGGAAACTCGGAATGATCTTCGTTTTGCTCCATAACCACCAAGGCAAAAATCTCCGTCGCTTTGATCTCCTTCTCATGGAAATCAGCCAGAGACAACAGAGCTTGTACCGTCTCCTTCCTCAAATCTAAAGGACCTAACGTAATGTTTTGGCCGTCCTTGCTGAAGGTGTAAGTATTCCGAAACCCGTCAAGCTTCGTTCGTCGATCATACTACCACAGCCTCCCTAGTAGAATGTGACAAGCATCCATGGGAACCACATCACACCATAGCTCATCAGCGTACCTCTTCCTAATCGAGAACTGTACCAGGCACCACTTGCTGACCTTAACTTCATTGCCCTTCTTTAGCCACGACAATTTGTAGGGCTACGGATGCTCCACTGTCTCTGATCCTAATTTCTTGACCATTGTTGTCGAGACAACGTTCTCGCAACTGCCTCCATGAATAATCATCTTACACATCTTTCCCCTACCAGTGCACCGAGTATGGAAGATGTTATATAGCAGCCAAGACTTGTCTTCCGCCGCCACACTTAGCAATCGTCGAATCATCAAGGATTGTCCTGAATCTACATATACAACCTGCTCCTTGTTCTGCACGTCCTTGTCGAAACTCGGCTCTAGCAACTCCTCGCTGAGAGTCACGAACTGCTGGTTTGGGCAGTCTACGACAAAGTACCCAAAACCCTGGCACTTAAAACACCTCTTAGCCACCGCCCCCGTGGCCGCATCTTTGCTGGTTCAGCCCTGCGGATTATCCGTGGTCACCGCCTTACCCTTTTCACTCTGTTTCACAGCTGCCTCCCCTAAAGATGATGATTGCCTGCAAGTTTTGTTCTGGAATCGACTCGGAACCCTAGAGCCCGAACTGTCACCCTTCTGCCTAAGCTGCCCTTCGACCTTCAAGGCCAATCTACAAACATCCTCATACGTCCAAAATTGCTGTAGTTGAACCACATCAACAATCTTGAATTCAACCCTGATAAAAATCGCGCCACCGTCTACTCGTCTTTTTCGGCAACATCGCATCGCATGCGTAGCCGATCAAACTTCGCGATGTATTTCTCCATTGATAACTCCTGTTGCCGAATTGAATGATAATCAATAAATGCCTCTTGCTCATACTGTACCGACAGGAACTTTTTTCACAGCAGTTTCTTCATCTTTTCCCAAGTTGAAATTGTCGACTTTCCCTCTCTGGTGCATTGCTTCTTAACGAGCTCCAGCCATATAGAAGCATGTTTCCGCAATTTAATCACTACTACCTTAACCTTCTGTTCTTTCGTCAAATCTCGAAGATCGAAAATCCTCTCCACCATATGTAACCAATCTAAAAATTCATTAGGATGCACCTTACCTTCAAAATCGAGAATCTCGATTTTTATATTGAAATTTTGGAAAGAATAAGGTGGTTGGCCACTTCGTTCCGGTCGGTTTTGTCGCCCTCGGTTCAATGCCGCAAACGGATTGTCATTTTTCTCCTTTTCGTCGGATTCAATCTCCTATTCGACACTCTCCTCGGACTAAACATCCAATTGTGCCTCCGCCAGTTGCAGCTCCAAGTCCTGGATTTGCCTTCTCTAGTCCACGTTTTCGGTCTCAACTTCCTGTAGGTCTCGTTGACGAGGCGGTTTGTCTTCCTCAGGAACGACTCCACGTCCCCTTCCAGCACGACGCCGTCCACGAACTCCACAAATCTGCTCAGCCATTGATTTCATCAACCTGAATCTCTGATATCAACTGATGCAAGAACAATGTCGAAAAGAATGGTTAAACAGAAGAAAAGCTGGAAAATTCTTCAAAAACACACAAGTTTTCGGGAAAATGACCAAAGTCAAAAATTTTAATTAATCAAAAGCTGTCGAGAACAATGAGAAATGAAATATTTAAATGCCAAAAACAAACCCTAAACCAAATGGGAATCGAAAAGTAAAGAAATTGCAAAAATACCCCTAGAAAACAATAAATTAGACAACTGCCACTGAAAAATCACAACAATACGACTGAAAACAGAAAAATGGCCAAAACTCCATCAAGACTACTTCGGAAGGCCTAAAAAAGCCTTGCATAACTACTTTGTAGTGAGTGTTGATTGTTGGGTTGTTTCGGGTCTCCCGGTCAAATTTGAGACCAATCTGAGCTCAAACCAGTCGCCAATCATGCCTGGCATCATCAACTTAGCTCAGAATAGAGTTCTATCTTAGCTTCTAGATTTGGATGAAGTTAAGGCAGTAGTATTCGGGCTGGACAGGCAAAGTGTGTCGGGCGTGGATGGTTTTCCGGGGAGCTTTTGCACAAATTTCTGGTATTTGGTTTAGTTGGACATGTTGCACGCGGTTAGGGACTTTTGGTCAGGGATTAGGATGCCGCAACAATTCACTTCTACTTAGATCATTTTAATCCCAAAGTGCAATAATCCGACAACATTTGTTGATTTTCGGCCAATCAACCTTTGAAACTTCACCTCCAAGGTAATAGGCAAGGTTATCTCCTTATGGCTGGCAGCGGAAATACCTATCTCTAGGGGGTAGGTTAATACTCATTAAATACATACTCTCAACCATGGCAACTCACATCTTGGCAGTTGCAAATCCTCCACAGCAGGTGATACAGGAGCTGGAGCGCCAATTTGCTCTATTTTTCTGGGGGAACTCAGAATATGGCAGCAATAGGCATTGGTGTAGATGGGAGTACATTTCTCAATCGTATGACAGTGGGGGTCTAGATATTCAGAAGCTGCAGAGAATCAATTTCGAACATCTGACTCGTGGATATCAGCCCGGAGAGTCATTATTTGCAGGGGGATCTCCAGTTTGGCGAAGGATGCGAGAGGTGTCGAGCTGGGTTGAAAGTTATATAGTTTTAGACAGAGTTCAAGGCGTGGAAGTCTAAGTGGGGTTTTCAGAATTACGGATTGCATTTCAGCACTTGTAGAGGAAGAATTGGACAACCGCTCAACTGAACATTTTTTCCATCCCAAGATTCCTTTAACTTGCTCTATATTTATATGGAAGTTCAGTAACAGATTTTTACCTACTGATGATACAAGAGCTCACCTGGGATTTCAGCTTGCATGAAGGTGCCATTGTAGACGTTCAACTAAATTCGTCTCACATCTCTTTGGCAACTGTCCTATAGCTTTGGAAATCTGGACACACTTCAATTCTGTTTTTTGGATTGTTGGAGGATCACTAGAGCTAATGGTACGCAATTGGAGGCAAGAAGGGAGACGTCTAGGAGTGTTGGAAATGCTTCTTCCGGTGCTCCTTAGTCACGAAGTTTGCATTGCACCCTCTACATCTATTTACTCAGATGAGTCTAGCAATAACAGAAGCATCATGGGCAAAGTAATCTAGCAGCTTTATCACCTAAGAAAGGCCTATAATATGCCTGTTCTAGATAGAAATTTCCATGTGCTCTTAGTCTAGCTTTATTTGATCGTTCTTTGTAAGGTACTTTGGCCCTTCTCAGTTTTAATGCAATAAACAGGTAGGGGTTTGCCTAACCCCCGTCCCTAGATGGTTTTTTTTAAAAAAAAAGGGTAATTAATTTAATGATACTATGATACTTTCTACAAAGTATTATTC
The DNA here is from genome assembly GCA_028571225.1 of Parsonsia alboflavescens. Classification (NCBI taxonomy): domain Eukaryota; kingdom Viridiplantae; phylum Streptophyta; class Magnoliopsida; order Gentianales; family Apocynaceae; genus Parsonsia; species Parsonsia alboflavescens. The sequence continues at coordinate 11,291 of JAOXNR010028928.1, read as the reverse complement.
TAACTTTCTATTCTGGAATGTTTGTTGGAATTCTTTGAATACATATCAATTGTATTCACTTGCCTTTATTTCCTGTGTTGTTTACATCCATTTAATAGTCGTGCATAAATTTATATAGATAAACACCCCTATGAGATAGAAATCAATATAAATTTTGGTAATAATGTGTATAATTTGTTTCAAGACTAACTAATATGATTGTGATAATTGAATTCATTATACAAGTGTGTTGATTATTTGTCCGCTATGCTGATGGAGGTGTTGTCCCTTGCAAACAAGTTCCAGCTTATTGCGGCTTCTGATTTTTTGTATCTCTTCATTCTTTTTTATTAATTAATCCATTTCTAGTTTTTACCCTGGCTCATGGCTCTAGTAGTTCATACTCGGGATTGAAGATGAGAATAATGTGAATATGAATTTTATGGATTTTTTAAATTTTCTTTTCCCTGTCAAATATTTTGTGTGACCATGATGAGACGTTCAGATAGCTCACAAGCCAGTGAATTAGAGAAGTATAACTTTGTTTTTCTTGTGGTTATTTCTTTGAACCATCGATAATCAAGAATTTTCATATTTAGTGCCAAACAAGGAGGCACTATGCAGAGAATAATGTGTTTTAGGATGTTGGTAGAAATGTGTCTGTTGGTAAGCGGTGTGATAATTTAATATGAATTTGTTATCTACTGAAGGACTAGTCATTTTTTAAGTTGGACCTTGGTATGGGGAGAAAATACTTTAAATTGATTCAACATGAATGTTCTACATAGAGAACGTGATGCAAGAACAATATCGAAAAATGGATAAATAGAAAGCAAAGTTGGAAATTTTACGATAACCATCTAGTTTTCTTTTAACGACAAAAGTTGGAAATTATCAAATGCAACAAGCCCTCTGAAATTGGATAAAAATTAAGATATTCAACAAGCTCTGAAATTCTGGAAGGAAGATTGTTGTCGGTCACACCCCCGGTTCAACGTCGCAAACGGATTGACATCTTCCCCCTCATCATCGGACTCCATCTTCGTTTCCACCCCTGCCTCAGACTGATCATCCAACCTAACCTCTGCCAGTTGCCGTCCCAAGTCCTGGATCCATCTTCTTTGTTCTGCATTTTTGTTTTCGATCTCAAACAGGTCTCGTTGACGAGGTGGTTCGTCTTCCTCAGGAACGACTCCACGTCCTCTTCCTGCACGACACCGTCCATGACCACCAACATGTATCTGTTCAGCCATTGATTCAAGCAACCTGTGCTCTGATACCAACTGATGCAAGAATAATATCCTATATGATTCATATCTTTGTCTAATCTTATATGATTTCAATTCTTGCTCTAGCATACAATGTGTGGTTTTAGCTTTTAGGTGTGCTAGAACTTACCTATCCTTCATGATCCTTTTCAAAGACATGTCTTTAGATGTGCTAGGAATTTGTTTGCATTTTCTTGTTGAACAAAAGTAAAACCTTCAACTGAATGCTAATTAGGCTAAATCATTTGAGTTTCAATGCATCTGTTGTTAGAATATCTGCATTCTTATTTTATTATTTTCCTTTCCTTCGACTATCTATTAGAGTATAGGTGTGCTGATGCCATATTTGTGGGTTCTTTCTCCACGAAGAGAGATACACCCATTGGTGCATAAATTTTTTATTTATCTAATTTTTTTTTGCATTTCTAACGTCAATTATTTGGACCTTTTTCTTTTAGGGATGCATCAATCCAAATGTATGCCAAAGTTAGAAGTCACCATGCCTTTTTTCAGAGGATGAAAAAACAACACTTGTACTATGATGTTTCCATGACATATTTCTTTCTGAATCAAAATATTCACATTGCTTAAAGACAAGATATGGTTCTGAGCATCTTCGAGTGATGAATCAGAACACATGTGCCAAGTTAAGACTCATAGCTATGTATAGAATCTTCACTCTAATCTTTCGAATCCTCCCCTCATCTTATGATTAGAATGTTTTGAGCCCATGGAAAGTTGTTAAGATTTTCCTGAGTTTCAATCGTTGTTGGAAAAACTTGAAGTTGCGATATTGCTGCTCTTACGTTTGTACCTTTACTTATGTAAAATATTTTTTCCTCCACCTGAATGTTAATTCAATAGGGTCATTTCATACCTTAAAATGGGAAAAATATACATAATATAAAAAACTATTATCATCGAGTACCGTCTTATGCACATGGTGGAAGTACTAGATATCCATAAATTACTCCAAGCCTGTCCACAGTAGAAGTACAGAATATCCGTGAATTACCCCAAGCCTTATCACAATCAATCAAACAAACAGTTTTTATACCTTTATTCCGAGAATCAATTAGATGTTCTTTGGATTACCAGTGCATGACTTGACATTTCTACAAGCTTACGAAGCATTCTTAACATCAATTCAACAAGCTTTTCAAGCATTCCTAACATCAATTCAACATGCTCTGCCAATTGATGGCTTGTTCTGGCAGCCCTATAACATTAGCAAGCACATGAATTATTTTAGAATCCTAGAAATTGAAGATGACGAATCAGTTCTATACAGTTCAAAAATCCTTGAAAAAGTAACTGCAAAGTTGTGCCTTGTAATTACTAGCAAATAGCAAGATACAATACAAATGACAATAGTCCATGGTAACATGAAAACAATCCCTTACACAAGTAATTCAAGAACGAATACAAGTTCAAAAATTTAAAGCCATACACAAGGATTTCCTTCTATTAGCTCATTTTTGTAGCCTAATTTACAAACACAAGGACGACATGAGACATTGAACCAGACTGTTATGTTTATGTCACTTAATACATATACAAAGGATACGAAATAGTTACTTGACTTCATGAAAATTCAAGATTTAACTAACGGTGATTTTTCCACAGACTGTCTGCCAATTGATTACGAAAAGCAGCCCATTGAGCCCGATCTTCATTTGAAGTATCACCATTTCCAAGTCCCTGATCCACAACTCCGTTACCTTCGATGTCTGGTAATATCTCGACTCCATCAAACTCTGCACATATTGAATACTCTCCACTATTTTCCAAAATTAGATTGTGCAAAACGCACAATGCACTGATGATTTGACCTTGACTTGCCATTTTAATATTTGGCGTTGGTCCCTAGGCTAAAGCAAATATTTTCTTGAAGACACCAAATGTGCATTCAATTACCATGCGCAAGGATGAGTGTCGGTGGTTACAAAGTTCTTGTTTGCTACGGTAACGGTGTCCTCTACCATAATCATGGTAACGTTCCCCCTTATACTGAGCCAAGAAACCTTTCGTGTTTGTGAAGGCTGAATCCACTAAATAGTATGTTCTTGATCTAAAATAAAATACCAAAATCTTCAACTCCACCCAATGTAATGCAATGTCTGTTTTAAACGGATTGAGTAGAAATATAGTACCTTCAGGTGGCATGGCAAAGTTGACTGAAGGATTCATGAGGGCATCATTGAAGACTCGAATATCATTCGCACTTCCTGCCCAACCAGCATGTACGAATCGATTGATTTTATTAAGTTTACCTTGTTAACTCATATATTGAACGATTTTAGCTACTATACTTTTGATTTTGAAGCAATTTTACAAGGTTACAAGTAGTATATACGTAAACTCGATATTTTAACAATCTTGTCCTGTAGAACGTTATATTATGTAGTGTACACATCATTATAGAATAAAGACATTTTCAAACTATACATAGGTATTCTGCAAAGGAAGCATAAAATTTTGGGGCAAAAGTAACCAGGTTTATTTTGTCGATTCATTCAAATTTTATAATAAAGAAAATAAAAAAGGCCATAGAAATATGAGAAGTTAAGCATTCGATTATGCCTAATAGCAGGACAATTAGATACTTCACAACAAATTGTTTTCCTAAGGTCCATATTTGTTCAGCTTCAAATTGATGAAAAATGGTCCATGGAATACCCAATCATTATTGAATTTTTAAAGGTCTATGAAATACTCCTAAGGTGAACTACCAGTGTTGAATTCTTTTATTGTAGATAGGGTTCTATCATACAACAATCACGCATTTGTTATTCAAATGCATAGGTGTCCTCGTACCACAAAGAAAGAAGGCACAAAAATATAGCTTCATGCTCCTACAGCGAACTATGAAAAATCTACAGGTATCCATTTCACTATCAATCTTAGCATTCTACAACATGGTAAAATGCAGTATTAAAAGAGATTTAAGTAGTTCTAATTCATATTCTCGAAAAAACTAAATGGAAGCACTGAAACTCAATCTTGATGTCTATAGGTTGGTTAATAAACTATGTAGTTAATGTAATTAAAACCTGAAGCAACATACTTTATTTAATAAAAATAATCAAAGCACTCATATAAGTTTAATAATCATTGCACTCTATAAGATTACACCCAATGCATAGCTAATTTTCGCAAATGGTGAAAGTAAAGAAAAATGCAAAACACAATAGAAGTAGTAAAGAATATCACTTAGGTGATGTAATTTCCTTGAAGGTTGAAGCTTAGATTTCACACAAACAAGAAAACCAAATCAAAGTGTAAAGAAAGGACTCATCAAAGATTTGTTTTGGGAGAAATAGAAGATCTTTGTAGAATAATCCACAACAACCAACCTATTGATTTATAAAGACAATTAAATACCTTCACCCAAAGTAGTTGAATGCCCAAAGAGAAATGACTAAGAATCCTAAGAAGAATTCTAAGAACACTCTCAAAAGATCAAGTTTGATCTTAGTTTGGAATGTTTCCAAAGGAAATTTCTGTTTTTGTCTAAGTTGAATAGCTATTACATATGAGGTTCTATTTATAGTAGAAGGAGTAGAAACCCTAAACAATGCTCTATACAAGTCTTCCAAGAGGTCAAATACCGAAAATAATTGAAGGAAAACAAGTGGAAGTCGGGCTGTCATCGCATTTGGTGCGCAGAAGTCTCCTCTGTTCGGCGTCGGCTCCTTTCTTTATAGCACCAGAGGGCCAACTAGATTGCTAATGGAATTTTCTAGTGAACATCCGGCTATCCTTCAGGAACCGAATTGAACACTGCTGAAGGCCGAATGGCCTCTGTTTAGGTCATTTGGCTCTCTTTCATGCTATCTCCATGCCATCTTCGTTTTGTCTTGTGTAGTCTTCATTCCAAGCCTTGTTTGGCTTCCCAACTTTACTTCTAAGGTCTGAAATGCCTTGATCTTCATTTAGAATCCTCCCATCTTCATCTTCAAGGTCTTGAATCTCCCATAAGTTATACTGCTTCCTTGTTTGTTCCTCTTCAAGTTCATCCCTCTCGAACATGGCTTTGAAATCGAATCGTTCTTCTTTATTTTGAACAAATATCATCAATGCCTTCTTTATCCTTGACTTCGTCATCCTCATGATTGGTCTGGGTGGCATTGATCAGGCCTGGTCTCCATCATCCCCCTTCTCTTCGAAAGGATTCATCCTTGAATCGCCATCATCTACATCAAAGGGAGACAAGTCACTAACATTAAAAGTGGCATTAACTTCGTACTTACCAAGAAGATCGATCTTGTAGGCATTGTTATTGATCTTTGCTAGGACTTGGAAGGGACCATCGCCTCGGGGATTAAGAATGGACTTGTGGAGATGTGGAAAGCATTCCTTCCAGAAATGCACCCAAACCCAATCACCAACTTCAAAGTTCATGGCCTTCCTTCCCTTGTTACGGTGCTTGGCATACTTTTGGTTTTTTGAATTGATATTATCCCTCTCCTTGGCATGCAAGCCCTTTACCAATTCCGCCTTCTTCTTTCCATCTAGACTATGCAACTCATTTAAGGGAAAAGGCATCAAATCCAAAGGAGTCAGAGGATTAAATTCATATACACATCAATTCAAGAATAATGAGTAGAGGAATGTACACATCTATATAAGCAAATTCAATAAATGGTAAACAATCCTCCTAAGATTTCATGTTCCTTTTGATTATAACCCTTAGCAAAGTCCCCGAAGTTCTATTCACCACTTCTGTTTGACCATCTGTTTGTGGGTGACAAGTGGTAGAGAATAGCAATTTAGTCCCAAGTTTACCCCACAACACCTTCCAAAAGTGACTTAAAAACTTAGTATCTCTGTCACTAACAATTGTCTTAAGCATTCCATGCAAGTGTACAACGTCTTTAAAGAACAAATCAGCTACATGATGAGCATCATCACTCTCAACATAAGCAATAAAATGAGCCATCTTAGAGAATCTATCAACAACCACAAAAATAGAATCCTTACCCTTTCTTGAGCTAGGCAATCCCAACACAAAATCCATAGAAATATCAACCCATGGTACACTAGGAGTCGGCAAAGGCATATAAAGTCCATGTGGCTTACTTGTTGATTTAGCCTTTTTGCACACAATACAATTAGAACAAATTTTCTCAACATCCCTCTTCATATGTGGCTAATAAAAAAGCTCTTGCGAAATACTCAAGGTCTTAGAGATGCCAAAATGACCCATTAAACCACCCCCATGACTTTCAACAACAAATAGTCTAATCATAGAACATTTAGGCACACATAATTTACTTTCCCAAAACAAAAACAAATCATGAATATATATGTTATCATAAGCTCCTTTTTCACAAGTACGATACAAATGCTTTAAATCATCATAATTGGCATACAACTCCATAAATTCAAAACCAAGTAATTTAGAGTCAAGAGTAGAAAGTAAAGTATACCTCCTCAAGAGTGCATCCGCTACCACATTTTCTTTACCTTGTTTATATTTGATCACGTAGGGAAACATCTAGATATACTCCATCCATTTGGCATGCCCCTTGCTTAGCTTAGTTTGCCCCTTTAAATTCCTTAGAGACTCGTGGTCGGTGTGTATCAAGAACTCCCTTGGCCAAAGGTTGTGTTGCCAATTTCTCAAAGACCTAACCAAAGCAAACAACTCTTTATCATAGGTAGAATAATTCAGTGTAGCCCCATTTAATTTCCCACTAAAATAGGCTATAGGCTTACCCCCTTACATCAAGACCACTCCTATACCCATCCCTGAAGCATCACATTCAATTTCAAAAACCTTAGAGAAATCGGGTAGAGAAAGGATAAGGGAACATGCAAGTTTGGATTTTAGCAATTGAAAAGCCTTTTCTTGGTCACTCTGCCATCTAAACTTAACCTTTATCTTGGTCATTTTTGTAAAAGGGGCTGCTATAGAATTAAAGTTAGGTACAAACCTCTGATAGAACGAAGCCAACCCATGGAAACTTCTTACCTCACTAGCCCTTTTAGGTGTAGGCCATTCTTTGATAGCCTTGATTTTCTCGTCATCCACTTGAACACCATTAGAAGAAACAACATATGCAAGGAAAGTAATTTTTGGCAAGCAAAAAGTACATTTACTTAAATTAGCATATAGTCGTTCATTTCTAATGATGTCAAAGACTAGCCTTAAGTGCTCAACATGCTCTTCTACATTTTTGCTATAAATAAGAATATCAACAAAGTATACCACAACAAATTTGCCTATGCACTCCTTAAGCACATGATTCATTAACCACATAAATGTACTAGGTGCATTAGTTAGTCCAAAAGGCATCACGAGCCACTCATACAAGCCATGTTTAGTTTTAAAAGCCATTTTCCATTCATCCCCTTCCTTCATACGATTTTGATAATAATCACTCTCTAAGTCAATTTTAGAAAAGTATTGGCTACCATTTAATTCATCTAACATATCATCCAACCTAGGAATGGGAAAACGATAATTTACCATTACCTTGTTGATGACTCGACAATCAATGCACATCCTCCTAGTGCCATCCTTCTTTGGCACCAACAAGACCAGAACGACGCATGGGCTCATACTTTGCTTCACATATCTCCTTTGGAGTAGCTCCTCCACTTGCCTATGCAATTCCTTGGCTTCCTCCGGGTTTGTCCTATATGCGGGCTTGTTTGGAAGAGGTGCTCCCGAAACAAGGTCAATTTGGTGCCCAATTCCCCGAATTGGTGGCAAGTCTCTAGGTAGCTCCTCCGGAAAGACATCCTCGTATTACTTCAAAAGAGGGGAGACAACACTAGGAAGAAAGGGGTTAGTGTCTAGCGTGTTAGTAAATAAAGATTCCTTATTTATCAATAGAGCCATAGGTCTATGACCCTCACAAGCGTTTTTCACCTCTCTTGTTTTTGCAAAGAAACTCACTTTCTTTTCTCTCTTGTTTTCTTCTCCTCTCTTTTTCCTCTCAATTTCTTTTGGTTTCTCCTTTTCTTTTTCTTTTTGTCTCGAGCTCTCTCCACTCTCTTTTGTCTTTCTCTTTTCTTTTTCCTCATAATATTCTTTCATCTTTTCAAGCAATCTCTTTTGATCAATGTAAGCTTCATGACGTTTCAATAAGTTCAAGTAAAGTCTCTTCCCCTCAAACTCAAGAGTGTACTTATTTATGTGTCTATCAAAGGTGACCTTCCTATCATATTGCCAAGGCCTTCCAAGAAGTAGGTGGGTAGCTTACATAGGGACCATATCACAAAAAACCTCATCACTATACTTCCTTATTGAAAAGGCTATCGTCACTTGTTTCCTGACCTTGACTTCCCCACTATCATTGAGCCATTGTAACCTATATGGTTTTGGATGATCAATATATGGAAGCTTCAACCTATCCACCATCTATTTACTAGCCACATTGACACAACTACCACTGTCCACAATGAGACTACACAAATTTAATTTGATTAGGTATCCAGAATGAAACAAGTTTTCTCTTTGCATCTCATCTTCTTCCTTAACTTGAGCACTAAGGGCTCTCCTAATCACCATATTCAATTGTCCCTCAAGGATACCCTCACTCTCATTTCTTTCATCTTCCTTCCCATCACCTATATCAATCTCTCGCCAATCCTCTTCCCCTTCACTAGTGGACTCTACTATCCCCTTATCCAAAAAGATAACTCTCTTGTTGGGACATTGGTTAGCAAAGTGGTCATATCCTTGACATTCAAAGCATTTAATTTCCCTAGCTTTAAAAGGAGGAAGTGGAGTAACTTTTATCCCCTTGAGTGGCCGTAGCTTCTCCGAATTTTGGCTTAGGTGCCTCTTCTTTGGTGGTAGCTTTGTGCACTCCTTGTTCCTTCTTGGGCCAAGTGTTGTTGTTCTTGGACAATGATGAGCCAAAACTTGATGTGCCATATTTCTTTCCATAGGGTACCCTCCTATTGTTCACTTGGCACTCAATCTTAATAGCCTTTTGTACCATTTCTTCTAAATCTTAAGATTGTTGCAACTCAAGAGTGTTGAGCCATGAAGAAATCTTGCCATTGTAGCCTCCGCTTCCTAACCCACTAATTTGCTCCTTATCATTGCAACTTCCATCTCCTTGTAGTAGGCATCAACACTCTTAGAGCCTTGAGTGAGTGTTTGTATCTTGTCGTGGAGGTCTCTTTGGAAATGTCTAGGCACAAACCTCTTTCCCATGTGTCACTTCATTTCTTCCCAAGTCTCAATTGGTGGTGCTTCTTATCATCGCCCAGCGATCACAAGGTGATCCCACCAAATGATGGCATAATCCGAGAATCCAACAATCACAAGCTTGATTTTCTTCTCTATGGAGTAGGGTGACACTCAAATAAGGATTCAACTCTTCTTTCCCAATACAAGTAGCCATCTCCTCCATAGAAAGGTGGCACCGTTGGCTTGATGCTTCGCAAATTTCGATCAACTTCTTCTTCTCTTCTTGACCTCCTTGGTCTATCATCAACATGGTACTCATTATATTCTTCCTCATTTGCACTTTCATCTTCCTTATGTTGCTCATAGTAGTTCCTTCTTCTTGGTTGGGCTCTTTGGTGATGTCCCCTTCTTCTTCCCTTTAGAGGCATTTGGTTTCTCATATTAGGAATTGGAGGTTGGGCTTCCATGGTGTCCATTCTTCCTTCAAAGTGGTCCATTCTAGTCTTGACTTCCCTTCTTAGTTTTCCTATGGTCGTGGTCATGCTCTCAATTCTCTCCAAGATGGTAGATAGAACAACATTGTCTTCTCCCATGTTTGAAGCTTGCGAAGATGGTGAAGCTCCTTGTGTTATAATGACCTTCAAAACAATCAAGAAAATAGGAAAATTTGTCCTCCCGTTTCTCTCGTGTATCACCCTCTCAATTGGCTTTTCTTTTCCCTTTATTGATCTCACTCCTAATGCCTTTTTCCACTCTAGCTCTTACTCAACTCACAAGAGCAATGGGCAAATCACTTAGGAAAAAGTACCAAATTGATCCACACCAATCACTTATTTGATCTTCAAATAAGAATCAAGAAAGTAAAGTTTCAAAGAATTAAGGTCAACCAATTCAATACAAAGAGCAAACTCTTAGAATCCTAAGTTCTCAAATAGGCATTTTATCGAACACCTAGAGGGCAATGAAATTGTGAACCAATTTATCAATGAATTCAACTAGATCAATGCCCTTGATTCTCAAATCGATAGATAGAAGGCAAATCATACACAATAGAACTTCAATTCAACTTCAACCCAATCAATTTCAATAAGTTTAAACAAGAAATCTCACAATGCCAAATTTGGACACAACCGATTTTTTTTTCAACTTCCAAGAACAATACAAATTTTTTTTTTTTTTTTTTGTATAGATAGATGAAGACTCGACAAATAGAAGTTAACCTAGCTTTTCTTAGGTTTACTTCCAACAAACACAAAGATTCACAAGAGAATATTAGGATAGATGTAAAAGGAACAAACAACAAACACATACAAGACCATATGAATTTCAAAGAAAGATATGATCTTAGCACTTAAAAACAAAGAAAGCAAATAAGATAGTCAATCCTTTGATGATCTTAGCACTTAAAACCTTAGATTTCACACAAACATGAAAACCAAATCAAAGTGTAAAGAAAGGACTCATCAAAGATTTGTTTTGGGAGAAATAAGAAGACCATTGTAGAATAATCCAGATCAACAAACCTCTTGATTTATAAAGGCAATTCAATGCCTTCACCCAAAGAAGTGCCCAAAGAGAAATAACTAAGAATCCTAAGAAGAATTCTATGAACACTCTCAAAAGATCAAGTTTGATCTTAGTTTGGAATGATTCCATTTCTATTTTTGTCTAAGTTGAATAGCTATTACATACAAGGTTCTATTTATAGTAGAAGGAGTTGAAACCTGATGCAGTACAAGTTGACGTGCAAGATTAGGATTGTTTAATAATTTTACTTCTTTTATCAGATAGAATTTTATTTAGAAACTTGTTTTATTTTTTATTGTTTTCTTCCTAATTTTTTTTTATTTCCTAATCTGATTAGGAATACATAACTTAGCTATTAGTAGTTT
>JAOXNR010028917.1:0-23324 GCA_028571225.1 Parsonsia alboflavescens | reverse complement strand
TTTTCTGGAATTTTCATCTCTTCCTTCTGCTCTGCTAAACTTGCCACCATGGTTGAAACCAATGCAAAACAAACCTCAGCTTCATCAACCTATGCCTCAAACTCCTTGCGAGGTACACAAATAGCTTTCTTTCCCTCTGCAAACGAATCCCGCATTGGTTGTAATACCACCCTCTTGCCTCCTCTGTTAATAGTGTAGCAATGCGTAAGTCCGTCATATATCACCTTGTTGTCGTACTGCCATAGTCGCCCTAGCAGTAGATGCACGGCATCCATCAGCACCACATCACAATAAAAAACACATGTATACTGCGGCCCAATCGAGAATTCTACCCGGCATCGTTGATCTACCAGCACTTCTGTTTCTTTGTTCAACCATCCGAGTTTGTAGGGTTCAGTATGCGGCTCCGTCTGCAAATTTAGCTTCTTAACAGCTTCCTGTGTCTATGATCACCTTGCAGACCTTCCCTCCAATGATACAACGGGTACTGAAAATATTTCAATGTCGCCAATCCTCATCTGCCCGGGGAGCTAAATAGATTCAGCGGAGGACTAAGCTCTCTCCTCTTACATCCTCTGGTGCTACAATGTATTCTTCCCCCTTTGCCATCTCAGTATCTTCGAACTCTCTGACATCCTCTTCTGCGAATCCTTCCTGGATCAATAGTTGTGACTTTAGCCGGGGACACTCATAAGCATAATGTCCCTTCTGCTGGCACCGGTGGCAAACGATATTCGCTTTGTTAACCGGTGGTCGCGTCTGCTAAGGCCCTGGCCCATGACTCGTCTGCCCTGAATTTCCTCCTTGTTGAATAGGCGGATTGACAAACTTTAACTAGGAAGATGTCGCTGGGCTGTTCGCCGCCGGATTCCGCGGAGGGGTAGGAAACCCTCTGCCGAAAGCTACTCCCCTGTTACTAGCTCGCTCCAAGCTCTCTTCCACCACTCTCGCCTTTCTCTGAACATCCGTAACGTTACTAAAAGAGTGCACTTGTAGGGCGTCCTGGATGGCTGGTCGGAGGCCATGTAAATAACGGGCTACCAGTTGCTCCTGTGTCTCACGAAGCTGATTTCGTGCTACCAGTCGATAAAATTCCAACGTATAATCATCTATATTTTTCGGCCCTTGCATCAAACTCTGTAAATTTTGAAACAAGGTCTGACGATAATTGAATGGTAAAAACTCCTGCCGCATCTCTCACTTCAGTTCGTTCCAATCGGCCAAAACAGGCATCCGATCCAAATATCGCTGATACCGAAAAGATTGCCACCATGCTGCGGCTCTGCCCTTGAATCTGATAGCAACCAGCCCTACCTTCTTATCTTCAGGAACTTCCCTCAACGAAAACAATTCATCCACTATGCTCAACCAATCCAAAAATTCTTCCGGCACCAAACTCCCGGTGCACTGAGGAATCTCAAGTTTAATTTCGGAATCCCATCGCGGCATATGATCAACCCTAGTAGCCGCCGCACCTATCAACGACTTCGCCGCCGCGTGCGACTAGCCTTCCCGCGGCCTGTTCGACTTTCTGATCTGCTTGTGGATTCGCGACTGTCATCCTCTGCAGCATCTGTTGAAGAATTTGCCTCTGCTGGTCTCGTCGCTGCTCCTGGCTATCCTGATGCTCAATAAGTCGCTGCATATCTCGTTCGCGTTCTTCTCGGCTGCTGCGCAATTCCTCCAAAATCGCGACAATGGATGGATCAACTCCTGACATTGGTGATCTTGGCTCGATACCAAATTGAAGCAAAAACGGAATAATGATGGGAAGAAAGATAAAACCTTTAACTGTAATCAACTTCACTCGAAAGTCTTTCACAGGAAAATGCGAATCAAGAATAAAACGACAATATTCTTGAGACACTAAGAGAGACAAATTTTATTGCCAAATACTCAAAACTTAAAAACAACAATAATGTCCACCAAAGCAAAGAAAAATCAGACTTAAATAAACCCTAGGATAAAGGTTACAAAATTTCAAAAAGACCCCTAAAGTTTTTAAAATCCCCAAAAGTCCATCCAGATGATCCCGAATGGCCGAAAAACAGCTTCGGTCATAGCACAGTAGTGAGCATTGGTCTCTGGACCATTCCGGGTCGCCCCGTAAAATTTGAGCCCATTCTGACGCTCTCGCAACTTTTCGTTTCTTACGTTTCGACCCCAGAAACTTTTTCCGATCATCCCCGTTTGCCTTGAAACTTCTCCTGCAGCCTCTTGGACCTACGTGGGCCCTTCTGAATATCTTCGTGGGCCAGCTCTGAGTCAGGATGCCTTATTCCAACCAAGCTTCTAGCCATTTCAAGACCCTTCCCGAGCTATCTTTGCCCTATCTTTATCTTGCCTAGTTCCATCTTCATTCCAAGCTTTCTCAAGCTTCCCAACTCCATCCTTAAGGCTTTGAACCTCCCATAAGTTGTACTCCCTCCTTGCTTGTTCTTGTTCGAGTTCATCCCCTTCGATTATGGCTTCAAAGTCGAATAGAATCCATTAATGTCTTCATCGTTCTACTCAAGATATTATACTTGTATATGAAATACAAGTCTTCATTCATTATCTCATTGAGTAGCGTCCTTGGATATCCATCAAATGGGGGAATAGTTAGCTTGATACTCAATAAACTCTTGTCAACATCATCATCTCTTCTTTCTCTTCTTGGCCTCTCATTTTTATAATCCTCATCAAAGTCTCCATCATTGATACTATCATCGTCATATGGTAGCTCTTGATGGGTTCTCTTTCTCGATTGAGCTCTTGGTTGATATCCCCTACCTCTTCCTCTTCCTCTTCCTTTGGGGAATTATGTTTCTCATTAGGTGATGAGGTGATGGTCTCCATGGTATCTTGTCTTCTTTCTACTTGATCCAACCGTGAGTTCAAATCTCTCCTCATATCTCCCATTGATGGGGTCAAAAATGGACTTCAGGTCACCCCACAGATCCTGATGGAACTCCGTGGTCAACAGCCTGAGAAAATAAGAAAAATGGTCACTAGAGGGGGCTGTCGCTGGGGAAGAGCTCCAATGTCTAAGTTAGTGTTCTGAAGGAGATAGTTACGGGTAAAGATTGTTCTCCACAAGTTGTTCAAAGCCTTTTAGTCCTATTTCCTTAGACCGTTTGTGAGTTTTTATTAAGTAGTAAAAAGAGAAAGTCTGTTACCTCCTGGATTGCAGTCCTAATTTACGTAACTATAGGCAATTAAGATAATTGTGAGATTTCGTTAAATCCCGCTAATTACTAATAGGATCATGGAGTTTCCTTGGGACAAGAGAATTTCCCTTTCACGTCTCTGCTTGAGAGCCACGAGCTCGCCAACCGATCTTAAGACCATCTTCGCGACCCCCTCATGGATGTTGAGTATCTTGAACATCTCTTCTCGTGAGGCAGTGTCGAGTAATAATTGGCTCATGGGGAGTGATTAAGAGTCACACATCATTGGTCGTGGCATGGAAGATTTATGAGACGAGTTGGAAGTTACCAGGTCATAGGTTGAGCTCTGGTTGTACCTCTCTCGAGTTCATTCAAGAGGTCGATAACCTAGGTCGATGACCCGGGAGGTCGGTGATAGCGGGTTGCTGCCCACCTTTCCTCGTTAACTCGATAAGTCTAGATTTAGCCCATTTAGGGTTGACTTTCGACAGGGTCTTGCGCCGTCCATGTTGATTTGTCTGGGTTGCACCCATTTTACCCATCATTGTCAACCTTTAGGCCCAGCAACAGGTCGGTGGTGCCTAAATTACCATCTTCAAGCTGTAGCGGTTAATGGGTTCGCCAATTCTTTATAACGACTAGCTTTGGGGGTACCTTTCCATTCGCATCTCTGGTCGAGAGTTGCAAGCTGGCTAATTATTTTTTAGCCTTAAGTAGAGCTGCACAGACTTGGTCGCGACATGGAAGGTATATGAGCAAGGTAGGTCCTCACAAGGTCATAGGTTGTGGTCTAGTGAGGCCTTTGTTGTGCTCATCTGGTGGTAGGAGGTCCATACCCATCCGTACCTCGGGACTTGTCAATCTGACTTTTAGGTATTAAGTATCACCATCTCAAAGTCTGACCTTCAGCTATTAAAGATTGCCATCTTGAGGTCACCTTCAGGTATTCAGAGTTACCATCTTCAGGTCGTGGGGCTACCCTTTCGGCATTTGGAGCTGCCATCTGTAGGATTTGACCCTTGAAAAGTCTAACCGTTTTCTTGCAACCGCTCATGAGCCAGACCTTCAGGTATTGAGAGTTACCATCTTGAGGTTGTGGCCCTTTGAAAAGTTGTGTTGTTTTCTCACAACAACAATTTTTAGGGAGAAGATGCATTCTCTTTGTTTTGGGAAACTGTCAGATGGTCTGAACTGGAAAGTCATCCCACTTTTCTTTTAGTAGTATCCGACATGTTTTAGATCTGAAGAAACGGACCGCTTTCTTTTTAGCAGAAACCGAAGCATCTTTGGGTTCTAAAACGACGGCCAGCTTCAGATTTGGGGAGAATAACCCATTCTAGCTTGTCAAAAGGAAGGCGAAAAGTTCTTTGTTTTTGGAACAGTCTAACCACTTGCCCCAGGTGAAATAAAAAGGTTCTGGTTCATCGGTTTCTGCCCAGAATTTCAACAGACTTTTGAAGTTGTCTTTGTCAAAAGTTCTTCGAAACCTTTGAACCCTTCTACACCTTCTTTTCCGTGCCCCAGCTTATTGTGAGCTTTCTATTGCCCAAGTCTTTAATACTAAAAGATGTTTACCACTTCAAATGCTTCCATAGGATTTTCTATGATCCCCCTCTGTTCACTTAGGCTCTCCCCATGCCCAGTTTATCCTATGACCTAGCCGAACTTGGGATCAGTTCTCAGGTTTCTTCATTGGACCCTACCGGCATCACCTGGATTTATATGGAGATGAACGTTGATGAGGGCGATGTCTCCATTACCACTAGGGCCGAGCACCCTTTCAGTAGGTGAGCTAATCTCGTAGCCCTGCACCGTTCCAGCCTCCGGGAGGGATTCCTTTACCCGTTCCTCCATTCTTTGTTTTTTGATAGTCTTTTTCTGGGGCATGCCCCTAGCTCAATTCACTCCCAACTCTATTCGGATAATGGTTGCTTTAATAGTCAACTGTCATCTCTATAGAATTCCTGTGTCACTAGACCTCTGCTGGTGTTTCTTTAAGTTGGAGGCTCCATCAGTCTTCAGCTCTTCTAAGAGATACGTGGGGTTAGTTCCTCGATACCTGTTAGTGGGTCCTTTCCTGTCTCCAGTGGAGGAATGGAAGTCCCAGTTCTTTCTTTTCCTGGCTTCCTCGCAATTTGGTAGAGAGGTTCCCGGACTAGAATTTGAACTGGGTCTTCTACAATGAGCTTCCCTACTTACCCTCTGCATTAAGGGATGCACTTCTGAGGTCTGGCCGAGGTCTTTTTTGGATGCTGCTGACTTGGGGGGGGGGGTGTTATGCAATCTCCCGGCGGTTAGGATGAGCCTCAGGATTTCCTGTTCCCATAAGTAGCTTTCTTAACTTCTTCTTTTCCATAATATTTTGGGAAGCACTAACAATTTCTCCTTTTCATTTTGATAGTGCTGAGGGAGACCAATCAGATCCTTGGGACTAATCTGGCTGGACCAAGAGGTTTTAGTCTAGGAGGACCAGGTGCTGGGAGCCTCCCTGCTGCTTCTAGTTCTGAGGGGTCTGCTCCAACTCCAATTATTCATTGTTCGGATTTATGCCCAAAAAGACTATCATTTTCTGAGATAATGGTTAAAAGACTATAATCTTTGTAAACAAATACATATTAGCACATCATGTAATAAGGTCCAA
This sequence comes from Parsonsia alboflavescens, assembly GCA_028571225.1. Classification (NCBI taxonomy): domain Eukaryota; kingdom Viridiplantae; phylum Streptophyta; class Magnoliopsida; order Gentianales; family Apocynaceae; genus Parsonsia; species Parsonsia alboflavescens. The sequence goes on along the minus strand of JAOXNR010028917.1, from coordinate 17,534 downwards.
ATTGATTTAAATAGGTGATCTATGTGTTAGGACATTCAACATAGTAAGGTACGAGTCATCGGAAGTTTAAATCATAAGGAATTGGTTCTTGGCCGATTAATGGAATCGGGCATTCCATTGAACAAAGGTCATAACACATTAGTCTCCTTGAAGCAGGGTGACTTAATTTTAGTCATTAGGTAGTGCTCCCGGACTACATATGTTAGCACATTTTGAATCTGTAGAACAAGACCACTCAGTGATTGTTCTCTAGAGGTGCTATCAAAGAAGAGAGAACTAGTATCACTGTTGCTACCGCATGGACATGGCCCCATGACATGAGTATGGGTTGGTGGTCTGATGAAGCTAGTTCCCTATGCTTTGATATGCTATGGGTGAGATCACATTATGCAGATCAATAGTCTTGTATGTTAGGTACTTGGAGTTAGTTAGTTAAGACAGACTCATATAATAGGGCCTCTATGAAATTTCATTTATGAGATGGGTTAACCGTCCCCTTGTGTGTTGTTCTTAGTTAGATCACTGAACCTCGAGGCCTCGGTAGTACAATTGTTATTGTACTAAATATTCTTCTATTGAGTATTCATTGTGATTCAATGGTAATAGAACTAGATACCTAAAGATGTTAGATGCTATTGAGTAAGGTTAAAATATGCTAAGAGCTAGGCTCAATAGTGGGTGTTACATAGAAGGTCAAATGTGTTGTTACACCTGTAGGTCAAAGACTAGGGGTTGAGATTTATCTCAATGAGCCTTCTACTTCTACCGCAATGTATCATGGAGTACGTCATCTTCTTTTGGTGATAATAGACGATGTTTAGAATGACTAATGTTTATTACTACTATGTAGTAAGGGCTTTTTGGTCATTTTATAGAGCCATAAGCATTTTGTCTTAAGGTCCCTAATCTGGCCCTATTGAGCATGATATATCATTCTTAAATAGGAGAATGGAGAAGGAATTAATTTTACTCTTGATGGCATTAATAATTATTTAAGTGTTTAATTAATCCTTGAAATTAATTATTTGGGCTTGAATAAAATTAATTAGTCCTTTTATTTAGTCGTATAATTAATTTGGACTTATGACCATAAGATTAATTATTATTGGGCTGTTGGGCTTTTGGGCTTTTGGGCCATAGGAAGCCCATGTATCCTCGTTCTATAAATAGACCTCATGGTTATTTGCCTAAGTTGTACGAAGAAGACAGAGATAGGGAGTGAAAGAGAGAGACACGAAGAAGCTACCAACATACAGAAAAATTTCCAAGGCCATTCTCTATGGTCTTCAGCTTTGTCTTTCCTCCGCTCCACTCACAGAAATTCCCCAATCTTCTATTTCCTTTTTGTTCACCCAGACAAATAGGGAATAGATTAGAAGATTTCTTGCTTAGTAGATAAAGTCATCCAGATCCATTCTACATGACGAGATCTCCATCAATCGTCATTCCAAGATATCAGAGCCACTATCCTGTAAGACCTCATCTTGTGAAGACGCATGGGGGGTTCTTACTGCATGACCTGTAATGCAGTGTTGGATGTTAACCCCAGGATGGAGAAGCGATTAGGACCCATGATATTGGTACAGTCGAGAGGTTGTGTGCCGTGAAAAGTGGTTTCTGAGGTACTTCAGTTTGTCACAATCCTTTGGGATATAGAGCCAGCAGGTATCAAAGTATAGGTATCGTTCTCAACCTTTTATGTAAGGAAAAATTGAAAAATCCTGGGACTCCAAATCCGGTTTCTTTGGCGATTTGGGATCCTGTTTTCCTTCAAGTGGTATCAGAACCAAGTTCTCACTATGAGAACTATAACGACGAAGTCTCGGTATTGAACTTCCAAAGATCTTTCTAAGTTGCCAAACTGCATCTGTTTTGCTCGAGCCAAGGCAGAACCATGGAAGATCGGATAACAAATGGAACATTGCTTGAGTTGTAGATCTGGCCATGCATGGCCAGGTGAGCAGCATTTCGAAAGATAGTCCAAAAAAAAAAAGGATCGATTTTGACAAAATGCTAGAGCAGTGGTCTTCAGTCGTTGGAAGGATCTGGTCGTGCAAATGGTGAGCAGTGTCATCCAAGCATCAAATTTGCTCATTGAGGCCACCACCCGCTAGGCTGCAGAAGACCAGGCAACTACATGCAAGCAGCCAGAATGCAGGGGCAGGAGGCAGAGTAGAGGCGAGCTTGACTAGTGGCAGGGTAGTGCAGTCTAGAGGAATTTCAATGGCATGAGTCGTCCCCAGCCAAATGCAGTTGGCTAGGAGGCAGCCGAACAACAGGTGCTCCTACAAATAGTCCTTGAGCAGTTGAGACAGCCAAGCATGCAAGTTCCAGAAAGTCAAATTTGGCGACTTCTCAATAGCAAGTTGCCAAGTGTATGGCAACCTGTAGAAAGTTATAGAAGTTGCAAGAGTCAAATTTGGTGGCTTCTCAATAGCAAGTTGTCGAGTATATGGCAACTTGTAGAAAGTTATAGAAGTTGCAAGAGTTGAATTTGGTGGCTTCTCAATAGCAAGTTTCCAAGTATATGACAATTTGTAGAAAGTTATAAAAGTTGCAAGAATCAAATTAGGCGGTTTCTCAATAGCAAGTTGCCAAGCGTATGGCAACTTGTAGAGAATGTAGAACCATGAAAGTTCCAAAAAGCCCATGTTAACGCTACGTCAAAGATGACGGGTTGGTCAAAGATGACAACTGGTCAAAGATGAGGCTAGGTCAAAGATGATGGCTGGTCAAAGATAAGAGATTGTCAAAGATGATAGCTAGTCAAAGATTGCGGCAAGTCAAAGAAGGGAGGCTCAAGTTTAAAAGAAAAGAAGAAGCCCTTAGGTTTTTTAAATTCCTAGTTTTGGGCCTTAAGTATTTTATTAGCCCAATTAGGAGTTTCAATTAGAGTTCTTTCTTTATTTATTTTATGCTTAATATTTTTGTGATATTAAGAAGCATGAAAAGAAATTAGAAGCCACCATTAGGAAAATAAACAAGACCACTTATTAATCAATTTATTTGATTAATTGGTCAAATAGGATTAAAACTAGAAAAAACATGAAATTAATTTTATGCTTTGTTTAATATATGTTATGTGATGTATATCATTCCTATGGAAAACCTAGATTAGGAACGTTCTTGAAAATAATTATTTGATTCGGTACTGTTAACTAAGAAATCAAGAAAATAATTATAAGAACGATAATTAAATTCTTAAGTAGTTAATATGGTTATTTTTAAAAAAATTAGAAATAACCTAAATAATTTTATTAAAGGTTTTTTTCCTTGACTTACTATAATAAAATGATGGGCTATTATTTCCAAAAGTTATAACATAGAATATAAACTATTAAAAGAATTAATAAAATATAAGGTTTTATAAGATTAAAGTAACTTCAAAAATTATATTAGTTTAAAGGTATACTTTGAACATATATATATAATTGAGTTATATTTTCCTAAGAAATAAAACCAAGATTATATTTTATTAAGTTCCTCAAATAAAAGATTGAGTTGGAGAGGGTACATTAATTTGCACCCATGGCTTCCCTTACTTATTCGTGTTAACGAGTTGTGGCTTTCTCGCGTCACCTCGTGTGACCCCCTATAGGATGATTGTCCATAACAATCTAGAAATCAGCATACAAATTAAAGATAATTTCGAGGATAAGTGTTGCTGTCGGCCAGCCCATCGTTGGAGGCATTAATGCTAGATTATCCATAGTTTAGCATTAGAGTGGCCAACCCACCGTTGGAACTTCTCTAGATTGATTAACTAAAAGATTTTAGTAAGTAATGGTTAAACACTCAACTTAGAAAAGTATTACCTGCCAGAGCCGAATGTGATCATTAGATATTGGTGCATTCGTTGCACAGATCAATATGCTAAACCACCAGATTATTGACCATAGTGGGAGCAACAACTGTGGTCTAAGATAATATGAAAAGAACAATGTGTTTATCACATTAAATTGCATGTTTTATATGTTTAATGAGTTTTTAAAAGATTATTTAATTTTACATTTTCATAATAGTTTGGGTAGGATCTCTCCTTGCCTAATGGTCAATTTTCTCTTAAAGAGAAAGTTAGCTGGAGCCAGTTAATTAGACTAGAACAGAGAATTGCTTAAAGTCCTAAATGTGGAACAATGTGAATAACTTCTACATCCACGTCTATTTTTTTAAAAGAATAAAATTCTACTAAAGAACAAAAGGACTCTCATATTGCATAGAAAGATGTTAACAATGGGATTAAGTTCTCCATTTTAAATTCTATGTCTGAATTGCCGAATCATAATTATGAAGATGAGGATAATTTTGCAAAGATCGATGAATCTCTGAGAGCTAGATTCAGAATAAGGGATTGAATCAAAAATTGCAAACTCCTTAGTGAGTATCAAGTTGGCTGAAAAATCTTCTTATCGAGAGTTTGTTTTCAAGGATTTGAAGATTTATAATGAAGCTAAAAATCTTAAGGTTCACGAGACAAAGAGGGTTTATATATATTTAGTCTTAAGAAGTCTACATCATATTCCTTGAATTCAATTTACAATCTGCTAGGAGGGTATTAACTCTTAAATGGTATGAAGAATTCTTAAAGGAAATGGATAATGTAGAAAAGATTGGAAAAGATCCAAAGCTTTTAGAAAAGATTTCTCCTGTTGAGCCTAAGCCTAAACGAAAGAGGACTCAAAGGAAGGAGATAACGTTCTATAGATAGGCAATGGAAATCATCTCAATCCTAGTTGGAAATTCATATATATAGTGATTGCAAGCCCAAGGAATGCTTTTCTTGTGGACAAATCAGACACTGGCGGAAAGACTTTCCTGAGAGGAAATTCATATCTGAAGATATTTTCTCAACTTGAACTTCTTATTAATGATTGAATCTATTCCTTGTGGATAGTTGATTCAAGAATCATTAATTTTATATCTATAATCCCTTACGAGATTTTGGAATAATGGAGCTTTAGTAAAAGATGAGAAAACTTCTTACAGATAGAAATGAATCTTGCGTTGGGAATTCTTACTTTGTTTTATGATTTAGATATTATTAAAACATTTTTACATGTTCAGAACTATAACAGAATTCACATTCTGAGTTTATTCTTTTTTGTTATTTGATATTTCAGATAAGTAGTGATGAAAAAGAAGTCTTGTTCTGATAGTACATATAATAGTTCATGTTTTATTATTATCTAGAAAATCAAGTTTAAAGCATTATTTTTATACAATAAGAATTAATGACCAATTATCCATAGGTCAAAGACTAAGGGTTGAGATTCATCTCAATGAGCCTTCTGTTTCTGCAGCAATGAATCATGGACTACATCATCTTCTCATAGTGATAATAGAAGATGTTTAGAATCACTAAAGTTTATTACTACTATGTAGTAATGGCATTTTGGTCATTATATACTGCCATAAGCGTTGTGTCTTAAGGTCTCTAATCTGGCCCCATTGAGTATGAATGATTATATATCATTCTTAAATAGAAGATCGGAAAATTAATTAATTTTATTCTAGCTAGCATTAGTAATTAATTAAAGGTTTAATTAATCCTGGAAATTAATTATTTGGCTTGAATAAAATTAAATTATCATTTTATTTAATCTTATAATTAATTTGGACTTAAACCCATAAGATTAATTATTATTGGGCTGTTGGGCTTTAAGCCCATTGGAAGCCCATGTATCTTCCTTCTATAAATAGACCTCATGGTCATTTGCTAAAGTGGTAAGAAGAAGACAGAGACAGAGACAGAGACAGAGACAGAGATAGAGAGTGAGAGAGAGAGAGATAGGAAGAAGCAATCAGCATATAGAAAAATTTCCAAGGCCATTCTCCATGGTGTTCAGATTTGTCGTTCCTCCGCTCCACTCACAAAAATTCTCCAACCTTCTATTTTCCTTTCTGTTGACCCAAACAGATAGGGAATAGATTAGAAGATCTTTTGCTTAGTAGATCAAGTTGTCCAAATCCATTAGGCATGACAAGATCTCTATGAATCATCATTCCAAGATATCAGAGCCACTATCCCATAAGACCTCATCCTGTGGAGAGGCATGGGAGATCTATGACGTTTTCTCACAGGATAACCTGTGACAAAGTGTTGGCTCTTAACCCCAGGATGGCCACTCGGTTGGGCTCCGTGATGGTTGGTACAGTCGAGAGGCTGTGTGCCGTGAAAAGTGGTTTCTAAGGTACTTCAGGTTGTCACTATCCTTTGGGATACGGAGCCAGTAGGTATCAAAGTATAGGTATCGTTCTCATCCTTTTATGTAAGGAAAATTTGAAAAATCCTAGGGCTCCAGATATTGTTTCTTCAAGGATTCGAGATCCGATTTTCCTTCATTGAGGCCCCTATTGAAGCACCTACTTTACCTTCTTCTCTCCCTAGCCGGGGTGGTCATAGGATTCGAGCTGCCTCTTGACGAGGCAGATGGGGTTGAAGCCAGAGTGGAAGGGCTGCCTCCAGGCACAGAGCTGGGATGGTCGAGAGGTTCAGGAGTCCTTCTCTAGGTTCACTAGTAGAGATCTCAAGCTCGAGGTCCCACAGGCCCAACTTGTCCGATTAGCCAATTATAGAGTTTTATGATAGAATAGTCTTCTGCACATGTACTGAGCATTTTACAAGGGTCTATTTGTGGCCTTTTGTTTTTCTTTCTTTTATACAATTGCTTTACTCTTTTTACCCACGTTTTGAGCTTCATACTTGCTTCATATTTGCAATTTTTCCTCAATTTTTCAATGCATTCAGATTTATTTTGGCACAATAGCGAATAATATAGGCAAAAGTGGCATACTATCCATACAAACCTTAAAAACTAAGCCTAAAAAACCTTAGCTTTGAAATCATGCTTTGTTGCATATGAACTGTTGAGGTTGATATAGTGTTGTGTGAGGTTATTTTGACCTTAATTTCTAAGCTCAATTTGTGGCTCCACAAGGTCTGCAATGTTTTAGATGGCTCTCAGGCATAGAACTTTTTCAAGTGGCAAGCATTCTAGGGCCTTAGGAGTTGCCTTCCTTCAAGGTCAGCGAGCTTGTAGCTCCCTCCTTTGTGTGCCTCTTGGAATATCTAAGGTCCTCCCCAGCTTTCTTGCAGCTTGGTCAATTTTCCTTGCTTACCGACATCTAATCACTTGAGGACCATGTCTCCAACCATGAAATGTCTTTCTTTCACTATTTCGTTCAAAAAAATTTTTAGTTGCTTTTCGTAAGTTCTATCTGCTTCCATTGCTTTGTTCCTAACTTCTTCGAGGAGGTCGAGGTCTGCCCATCTCTCCCCCTCGTTTAAGAGTGAAGTGTATTCGGTCAGTCTTATAGATTTCATTCCAACCTCAATTGGCATTACTACATGTGCTCCAAAGCACAAGCTAAACGGCATCTCTCCAGTGGCCTTTCTTGGTGTGGTTCTATAAGCCCATAGTATACTTGGGATTTCATCCGGCCAGTTAGCCTTTCGGCCTTCTTTCTCGAGCTCGGTGAGTCTCTTCTGGAGTCTTTCCAAGATGGTCCTGTGTGTGACCTCAGCCAAGCCATTAGCTTGGGGATAAGCTATAGAGGTTAGTCTCTGTTCAATGTTGAGATTTTCACGGAAGATCTTGAATGGGTCGCCAATGAACTATTATCCATTATTGGATATGAAAGCTCGAGGAATGCAAATCTGCAAACGATGTTCCTCCATACGAATGACTGGACTTTCGGTGATCATATTACTGCCATGGGCTCTGCTTCAACCTATCGGGTGAAATACTCCATGGCGACTGTGAGGAACTTTACACCCCCACCCCTTTCAGGAAGGGCACCAGAATATCAATGCCCCATATATCAAAAGGTACTAATGTGTTGATCGACTGGTACTTAGTGGGCCTTAGTTGTGATTTGTTTCCGTGCAATTCACAACTCGTGCACTTCTGTATGACCTCCTTAATGTTTGAAACCATTGAGGGCCAATAATATCCTGTCCTTAGGATTTTCTTAGCAGCGGTTTTAGCTCCTATTTGTGATCCACATATTCCGCTATGTATCTCTTCAATGACATACTATCCTTCTCAATTGCTTTAGCATTTAAAAATGGGTCAAGTGTATGATCTTCTATATACTTTGTCATCTCCTATCAGGACATAGCAAGGTGCCCATCTCCGCACTTAGGGAGCTTCTTTTGGATCATGCGGGAGGTCGCCATGTCTGAGGTATTTGTAGATTGGATACCTCCAGTCCGCTTGATCCTCAATAACCTGATTCTCCTCTTGAGCAATGCTAGGGGAGTACAACTATTCCACGAGCAGCTCGGCATTCATTCCACCATTAACTCTCGATATACCTTGGATAGTGTATTTGCTTAAGAGTTTTCATCTATGGGAATTTGCTTGATCAGCAAGCAGTCAAGTTTTGACACCATATCCCTTACTCTTCGGAGATATTTGATCATGTTAGCTTCTCTCGCTTCGAATGCCCCAGCAACTTGGCTGGCTATGATTTGTAAATCCGTTTTGGCATGCAATTTCTGCATTTTGAAAGCACTTATAAGTCTTAGACCTACTAAGAGAGCTTCATACTCAAATTCGTTGTTCAAGGTTAGGAAGTTGTACTTCACATAATAAGGGATTCTCACTCCCTCGAGGCTGATCAACACAATTCGCACACCTAAATTTTTTTTCTCCGTGGAACCATCTATGTACATGGTCTAGATACTGCCTTCACAAGTGCTAGCAAGCTCTAGTGGAACTCTAGTACATTCTTCTATGAAGTTTGAGAGGGCTTGAGCTTTGATGGCCTTCCTTGGCTCAAAATTGATTTGATAACCTGAGAGCTCAAGGGACCACTTCATCATTCTGCCTAATAGTTCAGGCTTCGCCAGAGTGTGCTTCAATGGTAAATTGGTCAAGACTCTTATCGGATAAGCTTCAAAACACGACAATAGTTTCCTTGAACTAATAATTATGAGGTACAAGAACTTCTCGAGGTCCGAATATCTAGTCTTTGGACCTTGGAACAAACGACTAACATAGTAGACAGGGAACTGTTGGCCTGACCTTTCTACTAATAGGACTGAGCTAACTGCTTTCTCAATCGCAGTTAGGTAAATGCAAATTTCCTCACTTGCCCTTAGAGAGACGAGCTGAGAAGGTTTTCAAAGGAGGTCCTTCAATCTAAAAAACTCAGTTTGGCAATCTTTGATCCCCTGGAAGTCCTTTGGCTTCTTTATGGCATCATAGAATTTATCCCTTTTATTTTCCATTTTACTAATGAAGCATCCCAGTGCCGCCATTTTCCCTACTAGGCTCTGGGAGGCTCCATATCTAGCAGAGCTTTGATCTTGTCTGGTTTGGCATCAATGCCTCTCTCTGAGATTATAAAACCGACTTATTTGCCTGCTGAAACTCTAAAGGTGCATTTCTCCGAGTTAAGCTTCATGTGAGCAGCTTTCAGGGTCTGAAAAAAATTTCCCTGATGTTCCGCCTGACCTGTTTCTTGAAAACTTTGTGCATTGTTAGCTGGAATTCGCTCCTGTTTTTTTCTGGTCGAAGGGTATCTTGGTGTAGCAATAGATCCTAACCGCTGTCATGAAAGAGGTCTTATCCATGTAGTCAATGGCCATCGCGATTTTATGGTACCCTTTGTAAACATCTAGAAAGCATAGCCACTAGTATCTGGTCATTGAGTCCATCATCTGATCTATGCTTGGAAGGGGGTAGGAATCCTTCTGGCAGTACCTGTTGATGGAGGTAGGTGTCTCCAACCTAGATTCTCATATCGTAATTAAGTAGGGAGATTTCTGCTCTTATATCCAAGAGCCCCCTTCGGCCAAGAATGGCATAAGTTCTGGGGGCAGCCACATCTATCCAGTCCATCATCTCAGTAATTTCTTCATTGTCTACGCGGACCGTGGTTGGGACCCGTAGGACTCCATCGACATAAGTTGTGCTGCCGTTGAAGCTGATCAAAGTCGTGTCTGACTTCATTAGTGAGCTTTTGTCAATTCCCATCTGGTCAAATGCCTTGCAATACAAAACATTGACAGCACTGCCAGTGTCCACCAAAATTTTTCTCACTAGGAAGTCGCCAAATTTGGAACGACACCATCAAGGGTTCTAAATTTGCCCCTCGAGCTCGCTTGGACCTCCTTTCGATGGCATGTATGGGGCCTGCGTTCTTGGCTAGAAACTCTTATAGGTGGCCCTCCTTTATCAACCTTTCAATCTCACGTTCGAGGTTCAAGCAATCCTCCATGAGATGGCCATGATCCATATGGTAATGGCAAAATTTTTCGGGATCTCTTTCTGCCACAAGACTCTTGAAAGGCCTGGGTGGCTTCAAGAACCCCCTTTTCTCCATAACCACCATGATTTCTGCTCATGATGCCTTGAGTGGAGTGGTCACGAGGTCGGGAATGGTTTTTCTCCTCTTTTTTTAGGTTCCTTCTTTGGGGTGAGGGTCTTTCCTATCCTGTTTTGATTTCTAAGGGCTCTTCAGATGTCCTCTGTTGTCTTTTCTGGTGGCTGAGGTGAAGCCAGGGATCTTCTTCTGCATTGGTGTTTCTTCAGCCTTGATAGGGTTTTCTAGGAGCTTCTGCAGCTCCTTGATTGTTTTTACCAGTTCTTCGGCCAACCTGAGGTCCACATACCATCCTTGCAACCCTTGCTTGAAAATAGTGACGTATATGGCATCATTTTTCTATTCAATCTCCACTGCTTCGTCATTGAAACAACTGTAGTACCTGTGGGTGCTCTCTCCCCAACATTTTGTTTTATGAGGAATAGGTCGTTGATATCTTTTTCGTACCTCATGCCGCTTTGGTAGTTTTTCAAAACAGCTCCTTCAGCTATGTCCAGCTTGAGATGCTTGCCTCAGGAATGCCCTTGAACCAGGACTGAGCTTTTTTCGCCAATGTTGATCGAAATGCTTTGCACTTGACATGATTGGGGTGTTCGTACATCTCAATGTATGAGACATATTCATCAATGTGCTGTTGAGGTTCCCTAGTACCATCGTATTTTTTCTCCAGTTGTAGAGCTTTGAAGCCTGATGGCATTCTCGTTGTTCGAATGCTGTGGACAAACAACGAAGGCTCGATAAGATCCATGGCACTCTACAGTTCTATATTATTCGGGGGAGTCGCTCTCCTGAGTGGATTGGGGCCTACCCCTCAAGCGTTTTTGCCTGTCATTTCAATCAGGCTACTACGAGGAGGCATCCTTGCTCCAGGACGAGTGCATAGCGCGCTCCCTTGCTCTTCAGAGTCTGTATTCTACCGATGGCTGCTCAATTGAGCCTGTCTCTCAAGTCTTGCCCCCTTTCATGTTTAAATGTTTCTCTAAGGTTGGTTACAGGTTATGTTCTCCCTCTTTGCTACCTCTCTTGCTTCTCGACCTGATTTGTTGAGAAGGGGATCAGTCCTCGCCTCGGAAGGCTGAAACTGACTTGGTAGGGGGAACCCAGCTAGGCCTCTGGGTGGTTGTAAATCCCTCTGGGCGGGCTCCGGAGTGCGCCCAGTGGATACATGGTCTAGCCTGTTGGAAACCCTTTCTAGGGCCCCCACCATTTGTTCCAAATGAGATGCTGAAACTGACATACGTGTTCTCCCAGATCTCTCTAGTCTAGAATTGTTATTGTTGCCAGCAGGACCAGAGAGTCCCTCGTGCGGCCTTTCTTGCCCAAGTTGAGAGTTGATCGGGATCCTCTGGGATGGACCAGATGGTGCCGGCTTCTGGTGATCCTGTTGTGCGCCAGGCGATGGATTACTATCGATAGCAACCTACGCCGAAGGTGGCATTTCGGGCACTGTTTCCCCAGTGCGCAATTGTGCTCTGGTAGGTGGCCTGCCTCTGCATGGCTATTGAACATAGAAGGGCTGAGACTTAGCCATCAAGATTGTTTTTTATTTGTTTGCAGGAAAAACGGGCTGGGCTTTTTGATTTTGAATTCCCATAAACGGTACCATAAGTGATAGGGTCAAAAATGGACTCCGGACCATCGACAAATTTTGATGGAACTTCATGGTCAGCAGCCTAAGAAAATGAGAAAAATGGTGACAAGAGGTGACTGTCGCCCAAGGAAAAGCTCCAATGCCTAAGTTAGTGTTCTGAGGGAGATAGTTTGGGGTAAAGACCATTCTCCGAAAATTGTTCAGAGCCTCTAAGTCCTCCGTCCTTAGACCGATTGTATGTTTTGTTTAAGTAGTGAAAAGAGAAAGTCTGTTACTTCCTGGATTGCAACCCAGCATTATGTAACTATAGGCAATTACGATAACTGTGAGATTTCATTGAATCCCACCAATTGCTCCTAAGATCATGGAGTTTTCCGGGGACAAAAGATCTTGCCATTCGCGTCTCTGCTTGAGAGCCATGAGCTTGCTTACCGACCTTCTGACCATCTTTGAGACCCCTCCCAGTGGATGTTGTGTATCTCAAACATCTCTTCTGGTGAGGTTGTGGCAAGTAGTCCTTGGCTAGTGGGGAGTGATTAGGAGTCATGAACAATTGGTCGTAGCATGGAAGATTTATGAGATAAGTTGGGAGTTACCAGGTTGTAGGTCGAGCTCTGGCTATACCTCTCTCGAGCTCATTCAAAAGGTCGGTAACCTCTAGGTTGATGACCCAGAAGGTCGGCGGTAGCAAGTCGTTGCCCATCTTTCCTCATTGACTCGGTGAGTCAGGCTTTCCAGTAATGAATTCATCGGGCCTTTGGCCCATTTGAGGTTGACTTTCGTCCGAGTCCTGCCCGTCCATGTTGTCTTGTCCTGGTTGTACCCGTTTTACCCATTACCCATGTTAATGGATAACTCTCTTGTCATCCTCTCTATCCTTTCCACGAAAGAGGCCATACCATCCTTGTCAACTCCCAAATGAGAAGCTTGTGATGAAGGAGTGGCTTTTTTGTCCATCTTGTCCCTACAATGTAACTTCAAAAATAGGGGATTTGTATATGTCCTCACCATTCACTCATGTTTGTCACTCAAATTTGGCTTTTGCTCGCTCGATTGATTCCACCCCCATCGCCTTTTTCCATTCTAGCTCCTCCTTCAAGTTCTTAAACAACTCACAATAACAATAGCAAATCACATAGGCAAGAATACCAAATGATCCACACAATTCAATTAATCGATAAATTGATGATCACCAAACAAGAACCAAGAGAATAGGGTGTCAAACAAATAAGGTCAATCAACTCGAGACAAATGATCAAACACTTGGAATCCAAAGAAAATGATGAAAGACATATTATCAAACACCTTGAGGACAAAGATTGTGATCTCAAATTTTGATATGTAATTCAATAATCCAAAGCCTTTTGATCTCAAAGAGCATCAAAAATTGGCAATTCAACCTCAATTTATCAATATAGTAATCTGTACTCAACAATAACTCAATAACACATGAGATATAAACTTGATTTCAACAATTCTCAATGATTTTGATCACTTTTTTTTGCACTTTTTGCCCAAAAAATTCAAACATGCCCTATTTTGATGGGCTTTGATCCTTCTTTCTTTTTTTTTTCTTTTCTTTTTTCTTTTTTTTTTTTTCATTTGAGAGAGAGAGAGATAGTAGAAGAAGTAGAAACACCAAACAAATTGAATTAGACCTTGATTTTGGTCTTAGGCTCAATTCACACAATCACAAAGAGGTCACAAGAGAAGAACAAAGATAAATGTAAAGGGAAAACACAAATCATCACAGATTTCAAAGAGAAAAGCATGATCTTAGCACTTAAAACAAGAAAGCAAGTAAAGATAGGCAAACCTTTGATGATAACCTAAGCTTTGATACTAAAATATGATGTGATTCTTGATCATACATTCAAAAAAAAAATCAAATGAAAAGAAGAAGTCATCAAAGGTTCGACGGTAATTAGATTGAAATTTGTTGGTTAACAACAACAACCCATCTCTTGATTTGGTAGAAAATTCAATATCTCACAACAAAATGATTGAATGCCATCTTTGAAGCGATCTAAGAAACCTAAGTGGAACTCTCAAGAACACTCATGAAAGACCAAGTTTGATCTTAAATTTGATTCAATTCAAATTTGAAAGTTGTTTATAGATAATTGTTGTAGGAAATTACAAATAGGAGACTATTTATAGTTCCAAAGAAACGAATCCCTAATTGAAGTCTTGCAAGGTTCAAAAGACATTAACAACCCCTTAAAATAGCTTAAAAGACCAAGAAAAGTCAATAAAACTAAGTCAAGATCGCATTTGAAGAAGACATTGCATAGGCTGAATAGGGCTTTGACAAGTGCCTGTCCAAGCACTGATCCTGGCACCAATGAGAGCCAATGACTCTCTGTAGAGAGTGTCTTCATTTGCCCTTCTTCAGAGCTTAACCAGCATCGGTGGCTTGCACCAATTGGAGCTTTTTTAGCCTAATTTGGTCCTTCATTGCTCCTTTCCATGCCTTCTTTTGTGGCTTCTTTTACTTGCTTCCAAGGATCCTTAAGGCCTTGTTCTTCACATGAAACTCCTTCTTCAAGTCCTTGGATCAGCACCAAGTTGATGTCCTTCATACGTTGTTCTCCATCAAACTTCATCTCATTGAAAATACCTTCAAAGTCAAGTTGTTCTTCCTTGTTTTGCCTAAAGGCCACCAATGATCTCTTCATCGTGGTTGCAATTGATCTTGCAATAGGACTCGATGGCATTGATGGGACTTGATCTCTATCACTACTAGATGGCCTCAAGAAAACACTCAACGAGCTTGAGAAGGAAGTTCGAAATTCCTCTTGGCTAGAAGAAATTTCATGTATACTATGGGCTTATAGGACTACACCTAGAAAAGCTACTGGAGAGACACCTTTTAGTCTGTTTTGGTTCGAAAGCAGTGCTACCAATTGAAATTGGCATGCAATCTCTGAGACTCACTGAATATAATTCAACCTCAAACGAGAGGGAGAGAAGGGCGGATTTAGACTTCCTTGAAGAAGTTAGAAACACAGCTATGGAAGTCGATAAAAGATGCAAAAGACAGGTCACAAGTTTCTACAATAAAAATTTCAAAGAAACGCATTTTGCAGTGGGAGACATGGTTCTTAGAAGGTCGAATGTCGGGAAGCAAGGATAGCTAACAAACCTACAAGAAAGCTGGGATGGACCTTATATTGTTCAAGAATTTCACAAAGGAGGGAGCTACAAGCTCGTTGACTTTAAAGGTAGGCAACTTCTAAGACCTTGGAATGCCTATCATTTGAAGAAGTTTTTTGCTTAGATTACCAGACTTTTTAGAGCTTTTTTAAAATCTATGGCATAAAGTTGGATTTTCACATCATTCTAAGTTGTTCAAAACAGTTATGAAGACAAATAAAAGGCTTTTCTCCTTTTATCTATGCAATTTCAGTCAATTTCTATTTGTGCGAGCATATCTTAATCATGTAAAAGCTCAAGTTAATGCAAAGTCAATGAAAACATTTGCAGAAATGTCATAGATATGCAAAAAGGCCACAAACTGGCCATTATCTATTGTGTATATAAAAAGAGGAAAAAAGAGAGAAAGAGCTCAAAATGAGCTTTATATATTCTTACAAGTATCCAGAAATTCATAAATATTTAAAGAGCAAAGAAAAGAGGCATGGCGGTCCCTCTAGAACTCCTAAAACTATTACAATCAGTCTTTTTTCTACTAGGGGTCCTCTTGAGCTTTTGTCATGGCCATGTTGCGAGTGACCTTTTGGGAGACCTCGTCCTCTTTATCATGGATGCTTGAAGGTCCTGGAGGGTATTCTATGACTAGCTCAACTGCCACCCCACCTAATGAACGAAGCAAAGCTTTGGAAATGTCAAGAGCTTCGTAGAAATTTACAAGTTTCGGGTAGAAGGGATAATTCTTAATTAAATATCCATAAGCAGTGATAAGTCTACCTGAAGGTTCGACTACTGCTAGAGCAGGAATCTCATGCACTACTTTTTCTTCAATGAGGCTAATGACCTTAGCTTCTAGCTCGCTGGTCCCGACTTGTTTCTAGTATGGAGGAACTATCACATCTTGGCTCCAAGGAAGGGGAACAACTTTGACAGGATGGTTTAGGCCCTCATCCATGTTTGCATCAACCTTCAGCCCTGGATTTTTCGCTTTCAACAGCTTAATCTGCTCAACATATAGACCAAACACTTGAGGCTGTATTAAGGATTCCGCATAGGATTGGAAAAAAAGGAGTTCTTCAAGTTTGGCCAAGGACAATTTCCCCTCTTCATCACAGAAAGCTCTAGAATTCTCCACCTCTTAGACGTCAAATTCGACTTAAGCCTCCAGTTCTTGAACACGAGCATGCAACTGTTTCCCTTGGTCGACCAGCTCCTCATTCTTGGCCATTGCCTCTTTGTAGGCAGAGATCATCTTTTGGTTTTCCTCTTTACACTCTGACACACTCTTTTTAGCATTGGCCAAGAGATTAATCACAGCAAGTAAAGAGGCATTAACTCGTTCCTCTACAGCTGCTAGCTCTTTATTTTCATTCTCCAGGTGAGTTTTCACATTTTGGAGGTTTAGCAGGACAACAACGTCTTTGTCCTTTTTGTCCTTCTCTTCCCTTCACCGCAATTGCCCTCCCATGACACCATGGCCCTAAAAAAAATTTAAATTAAAAAAAAAAAGAAGGAAAATCAAATAGAGAAGAGTGTAAAATACATGGAAGAGCTCGCTGAAGTGATATCAAGAAACAAAGAAAGAGTGTAATTGACTTACAGCGGGCTGTAGGGAGGTAGCATATCTATCCAACTCGTCATCTATGAGCTATTTGCAGAATTCCTCGTCAATGAGGGGCACACACTCCACTAAAAACGATTGAATGTGTGGCCATTGGAATAGAGAGTCAGTCAACTCTATAGAGAGGTCGAGGACCCATCTTTCGACCTCTTCCTCAAATTGGGAGGCTAGAGATAACTTACCAAGTTTCTTAATGGTCTCAACGACCTCTTCAGTGGCATAGCCATTGAATTCCACCTTTTTTTCAAAGGTCGCTGGACCCTTACCTTTGCTTGGGATAGTAGCAGTAAGGACTTTCTCTTTCTAGTCGGATGTAGGAGAAGGAGAGTCAGAAAGAGAAATGATTTTGGAAGGTCTTGGAGGACTAGAGAAAGTACAGAAGATTCTTCCTTGCTCCTTTTCAGGGCAGTTCTTGTCTTGTTGGCCATGGTGGATTTTTTTGTCCTAGTAGGAGGGATAATGATTTTGAGTGGCGTAGCCTTAGAAGATTGAGCCTTGCGAGTTGATTTGCACATAATTATGCTAAGTTTTATGATCTTTTTATGCCATTATCTTATGTAACTTAGCTTAGTTATGTTATTTTAGATATATTTTACTTCCCTATGTTTGATTTTTGTTTGTAGGAATATTTGGTTGAAAAATGCTAAAGATTTTACAAAATTATTGTTAAGGCACTGTTCCGGCGTATTGTTCACTGTTTTTACTGTTCATCGGGTTAGAGTTGGGGACTACTGATTGAACAAGTTTGTTGACCACGGGTCGTGGCAAAGACTTTCAGTTTTATTAGGATTTGATTATTTATTCCTAAACTACTTCGTTTTGTAATAAGTTTCTATT
>JAOXNR010028907.1:0-23328 GCA_028571225.1 Parsonsia alboflavescens | reverse complement strand
ACTATGCTGAACGTCCCAACACACAGATCACCTATTTAAATCAATTTGGACCTTATTGCATGTTATGCTAATATGTTAAAATTACTTATTTAGATTATAATATTTTACACTTTTTCTCATAAAATGATAGCCTTTTTGGGCATAAATCCCAACATCTTGATCGCTTCATTGAAGGACTCCACAAGAGCTTGTCATTTGGTTGTATCTTCAGACAGTAAGCACGTGACCAACTCGATCGCCCTACCTCAATGTCCAACCGCCAATGAACCCTAAGGTGTATACGTTGAATCTTCCCAAAGTGGTGATTGCATTTATGCTTATCATAGGTATATGTAACACTTTTGAAAATCATTGGAACACAAGGATCTCTACATTTTGTCTTCAAGTTTTCTTTCAAATGTCAAAAACAAAAGGCATGTGGAACCTCAGGATACACTTTTCCCACTGTGTGTAATATGCCTTTGTGTTGATCTGATACAATTACCAAATCATCGAGCTATCCCTATGCAGTTCTTAGTCTTCTTAAGAACCATTCTCATGAATCATTGTCCTTCTCTTCACAGAATCCAAATGCAAGTGGAAAAGTTTGTCCGTTTTCATCTGCATAGACAATTGAGTAAATTTTGCCCTCTTGTGCATTTTTCAAGTGTATTGCATTCATTTTAATGACGGGTCTCATGTACGTGAAACCCTCGAGTGAAGGACCAAGTGCACAAAATGCCTTCCAGCAAAGCTAAACTGGTTACTGAGCCGGGCATTGTACGCTCCAAGAGGTAGAAGTATGTTGAAAGCTATCTTAATGAGTCCTCTAAGTTCCATAAGCAATTTCCTTTGCACGGTGCAAAGATCTCCAGGCTTTGATGTATCCTAACTTCACACCATAATTCCCCCTATGGCTTGAATCACATTTTTGGGGGGTGTGATTCGCACCGATGATTTTACCAGAGTACAAACAACCAATTGTTGATGCACTCACATTCTTGTTTTGGCTTTGTGGTGCAGTTTGAATGCAAGTGTGAGTCGAGACAAACTTATGAATCACCCATATCTAGCATCTAACTCTATACTATGCACGTATCATGAAGGTGCAATCTTTTTTATTCCTACATCGCTCCTCAAATCTTGTCTTATCTGAGTGTACCACGAGATAGGAAAATCGATTCTCGAGCAAATATTGACCTATTGCTGTCGTCAATTCATCCTTACTGTTAAAAATGGAATCCTTCTCTATCTCACCCACAAGTGGAATGGTTTCATCTTCGAAATAGTGCACTTTTGGTTCTTCACCCCAATCCATTTTGTGAACTAAGTAGAAGGATCCGGTATAAACTGCTGAAAAGGAACTACATGTCTAACCCTATCGTCGAAGTTCACGGGGACATCATCATCAACATTGCGGATATATTCTTCTTCGTAATCATCATCACCATAATCATCAGCATCGGTGCGAATATTTCCAAATGGCCCATATTCATCGTTTACAGGTGGGAATGTCCCATCCGAATTCCTTTCGTACGCATTAACAAAATAATCCATTGCATGATCACCACTACACTGATGTAATCTTTCAATTTTATTAATGACCACCCTTTTAGGATCAACTTCCCCCATAAAAAACATGATCCCGTATATATCTTCAATTTCCAATAATTTAGTATTACCATAGGATAATTTGGATGCAAATGAGATTTGTACATCAAATTGGTTCAAATCAATCTTCATGTAGTCTACCATAGTTATCCAAAAATCTTCATAACTGATGTCGTTTGGTACGATTATCGGATGAGAGCATCTACTTAGAGAACCATTGTGAAGAATAATTCTGATTAAAGCCATTTCCGGAAGAATCTAAAAAAAAATATTTTCAGAAAAATGTACAACCAATAATAGAAAGCAAAGGGGAGAAATATCTTGATTAAAAAAAGAAAGCAGAGAAAAAAGGGTCTGCATAGTTTTTGAAAGAAAAAAAAGGACAGGAAAAAAATGCTTGAAGGTCGAGGTGAACATATGAAAGGATGATATAATCCCTTCGGATGTTTAATTGATCTTATGGATGGTCTATTAAACTTGTTTTAAAAAAATCGAAAGTCGATTTAATCCTTAAAAGGATGATATAATCTTTTTAAAGGTCGAAAAGGTTCAACTGGAAGGTCGGTTGAACCAAAAAAATCAACTGGGCTTGAAGGTCGGATAGACCTTTCAAAGTTCGTTCATTACTTTAAACACTCAACACAAACGACTTTCTTTCTTTCCTTCCTTATACCAAATAAACAACACAAAACATCATACCAGAAAAAACCCAGTGGCACTTAAGAATCAAACAGCATAACAACAACTAAAAAAACCAACTCAAACTGTATTCTAAACGATGCAAACTTGATCTTGTGAAGAAAAAAAACCAACTCCTCTCCCAAACCCAAGTGCTAATTGTTTTTTTTTTTCAACAGGGAGAATGAGTTCCTTTCAAATTCAACTTTCAACAAAGAAACTTCATCAATATAGTCTTCAATTCGATTAGTTGGGCTGTTTTGAATGTTGATGGCAATATAGTAACTATATGATAAAAGTAAATAAAGGTTTTTTTTTTTTAAGGAAAATGCCAAAAAATGAAAAATTAATTTTAGAGTTAGATAAATTATGAAATATTATACAGATTTTGATAATATTGAAATCTTTCTACTCAAATGTGAAAACAGCCCCTTAATAACTTGTAAATATTTAGAATTTTATCTTTCGCAATAAAAACCTTTCTTTCTTTCCCTTTTTTTTTTTCCTTTTCATAATGGGTTTTTATTGATGGATTGAGAATCTTCAAATCCTTAAAAATAAAAATTAAAAAGTATTCTCAATAAATATGCGTATATATTTCGTATCTACGGAAAAATCTACTTTTATTCAAAAATAGAATTAAAAATATCAAAATTCTCAATATAAGAAATTGAAAATTTTGATAGCCCTTTCAAGACCAAAGAACCACTGCATCCCTTTTATAAAAAGGGGGAAAAAAAAGGCATGAAGAGTAAATTTATTAAATCATTTTTAAAATATTTACACCAATTTAAATTTTCAAGAAAGAAAATTCTTCCCAAATAAAATTTCCACCATCGTTTGAAATTTTAATATTTTGAATATCAGCAAAAGACTAAAACAGTTTCTGTCGCTAACACTGATGCTTTCAAAGTATATAAAATATCTCATACCTGCAGTCTAAAAATATGGCTTTATGAACACAATGAATAGCTAAGTTGGGATATCAAATGTATACAGGAGTTGCCAATACTATACTGATCTTTAACAATGGACTTCAAAAAGGTCCTTATTCTCCTTATCTTTGTACAATTACAGTATAAACTACAAGCTTCCTGAGTTCCTAACCATGATTAAGATGCTGCTTTTGATCTATTTGATTTCTTTCCTTCTTTCCAGTCAAGCTCTGGTTGGCCTGGAATCTTTTCAATTTAAACATAAAAACTTGCTTACCATACTTTCCTTCTTCCTTCCAGGATTTCTCCACTGTGTAGAGGCCATCATAGACATATGTTGTCACAATCTTACCCTTCGAATTTTTCAGATTGGAATTCTGAGTCTCCTTGAATCCATGAATCACTCTCACTGGATTCTTCACTGTTATGCTATTCCATAATCCCAAGTTACCTCTTTCCAGCTTCTGGTCTTCTGGTTCCTTATCTTTGCCAACTATGTTTCCTCCTTGCCCACAATATATCAAGGAATCTCCATCCTCCTTATCGTTGGCATATGCCCCTGAAGAAACAATACTTATTGCAACAAGCTTTCCGTTTTGCTTCATGTAATCTATACCAGCCTGGTATAGTCGATGAACCCCAACAAAAGCTAGCTCAACCCTGTATTGGAATTCATCACCCACATCAACTCCTGGAACAGCTCCCAGATATTTTTTTCCTGTAACATCATTTCCTTTTTCTTTCATAATCTTCACTGCTTCAAGATCAATCCTTTTGATAGCTCTTGCTTTTGCTTCTTCTCCCTGCAAGTTTTTGCAAATGGTTCGAAACAAATTGAGCATTTCTATGACTTTTTTGCGGGCATCACAACAATTTGAATTGGGACTACAAGGAAGCAATTTAACAAAGACATCAGGAGTACGACTAGAGGTTAAATCTTTAGGTGCCCCACCACATTCTCGATATTCCTCCTTGTCCTCAGCTGGTAGACCTGGAGCTCTATGGGCATCCTCACAAACTGAAACAGAATCCATTTTAAGAGACGGTCTTTGTGATGAATCTACTTTTATAGTGGATTTCTTAGCAACAGCTTTGGAATTCCTTAGCCAAGGAGATATATGTTCGCTGGAACTGGGTCCAGCCTTAACAGCATCCGAGTTCAGGGCCACTTTCCCCTGCCTCCAAGGACAAAGTTTAGCAGCCATCAGAGCATTCACAACCACATCCTTTTCATTATGTCCTGCATTAAAGACATCAACCGAAGGCTTTCCCTTAACAGCTCCAACAGGTTCATTGCTAACGAAATCCTTCCTCACTGAAACTTCACCTTCCTCATATACCTCAAGTCTGACAGCACTTGATACTCCATTTGGTAGAGACAGACTCCCACCTCTTTCCCCAGAACATCTGTCTTTAACGTTTTGTTCTGTTTCTCCCCCACCGGGAACCACTGGATCTATACCTTTTTCAATCTCAGTCAAACTCTTCTCTGAAGAAGCAACTCTCAGGTGCTCTTCCTCAGTCAATGGAATAAAATTTCTTCCACAAGCAGGAGGAAAATCACGAGTGGCAGAAACTCTTCTTCTGCGAAATTTATCCTTGGGACTGGGATTGGTCTCATCTTTCAAGAGAACCTCCCTATCAACCATAAAGCTTGTTTCACTTGAAGCTCTGGTATTTTCTTCAGGTACGTGATTTACCAGAGCCAAAGAGTCCATATTGTCCAACTGCTTCACCAGAGGATGACTCTCCTTCCCATTCAGCTCCTTTGAAATCTCGGAGCCTTTTCTTTCCAAGTCTTTTGGATACTCGATATCCATAGGTTTGATATCTAACACATTCTCTTCAACTTGATTATCCAATGATGTATCAACTTGCATCCCATCTGGCATTCCCAAGACTTCATTAGATTGAATCTCTAGCTCCGCTGGTGTTTTGAAAGCATCAGCCTTTTCAACCACAAGAATGTCATGCTCAACTGGCACATCCACAATTTCTTGGTGTTCCAGATCTGCTGCCATTTTGGATTCAGTAGTTTCTCTGGCATCAGATAACTGAGTCGCGCCTTCAATTAACTCATTACCTTCAACAGCCACAATAGGAGAGTTTAAACGTGGTGCAACCATATTCCCATTAGTATCCACCCTAACCGGACTGCCCATAGCTTTAAAAGACGGAACTTCACTCAGCACACCAATTGCAACAGTGTCATTTTGCAGTGGTTCTGGAATGATTTCTTTTGCATCTCGACCGCATCCTTGCGGAAAATCCCGTACAGCTGAGATTTTCTGGGGCTTGAATTTCTGTGTATCTCCCAAGCTAGAGCAGTGATCATCATCAAGTGCTCGTTTGTTTGGGTTTCCACCAGATAATCCACCATTTATCAAATGTACCATTTTCAATCCAATACCTAACCACAATCCCAGTGCACAATAATAAATAAATTGTTGCTCGTGAAAATGGAAAAGAAATTAAGAAATAGTGCTCTAACAGAAATTAGTACATGGATTTAAAATGGAAAAAAAAAAACAGAAAAGGTGAAACTGACCAAACAGTTTAATTAGCTTAAACTGATGTAAAGGCTGTAAAAAAAGACAATCAAGCAGATACTCGAGAAAAATGAATAGAAGGGTTGCAAAGAAAGTGACCGTTCAATGTCATCACTGAGAAAAACGATTAAATCACAAACGAAAAGATCAGCCAAAAAGCAAGTGGCAAGTGATTTGAACAATAAAATATAGGCTAAACAGTCCTGTTTTGAAGCCAAAATGTACGCATGGTTTGCATGGCAAGAACCAATACATAACAGGAAAATAACAAGAATAAAATAAAAGGAACACAGAAGAATACCTGATGTGAACAACAAATTACAACACAAGTCAAAGATTTCCACCTTCTAAACAAGCTGCAAGACAAACAGAGCAACAACATAACGTCACAAAATGGCCAATTCCACAAATTCACATCAACCAGAAAACTTAATGACAAAGAAACTCTCACAATTTAGGGCACACGTGCAAGAATTCACAACAAAAAGAATCAAAATCAAAACAAAAATCCAAGATTAAATGAATCCAGAAAAACGACCATCCGCTCGAATCCAATCCTTATGCTATTCTGGAGGAATTTTGGATGTAAAAACCCTTATAACATGAAAAAATTAGCTGTTTATAGATGCAAAAACTTGATTAAGGTGAAAAATTAGCTGTTTAATCTTGGGATTCTGGATCGAAAATTTTAGCAAGCAAGAGTTGGGAAACGAATTGAGAAGAGAGACAAGCCCCACGAACTTTGTGGATGAACAATTCGGATCCACATATGGACAGGAAAGTATCAAGAAAAGTTATTTCCGCTTGAAATGAAAAAGAGATGCCTGTGGAGAAGGAAATGCTCCAGGTGTCGCTGCAAGAGAGAGAAAAGACTTGTTAGAAAGGAAGAGTAGAAGGAGGAATCCTCCGACGGAGACAAGTCAACCTCTAATATTTGAAAATAAAGAAATTAAGTAATTATAAATAAATAAATTATCCTAACGCAGTTTTATTTTTTATTATTAACTAGATGAAAAGTCTGCCAAATGTGTGTTAATTATGATATATTTTAAATTTATGTATTCATTTTCTTTATTATTATTAATATTAATTATTTTTAAAAAAAATATTTAAAAAAAAAATAAGGAGAGAGAATTATGTAACTTTTTATTTGACGTTGAATCTACAAGTTTTGTTTAATAAATTTCAATTAATAAAGTAATTAAATTTTTATTTTAATATTTATACTTAGAAAATTACATAAAGATTTTAATATATTGTATTAAATTAAAATAATATATTTTTTATGTATGAATATATTTATATTATAAATATTTATGATATTAAAATTTAATTATTTTATAAAAACAATTTTTTTATTAAAATATAATAATTTAAAACTAACCCTATTATATAAATCTAATTTATTATTTATTTATTTAATGATTTATTTCATACAAGCTTTTAATTAAAAATTGATTTTTATTAGTTTATATTATTTTCATTCTTATCATGCGTAACTTTTTATTCTTCCTCTACATGCAGGGAACTCACCCCAAACTCAACTCTTCATCCTCAAACTCATACTTTCTATTGCTCACATAGTCAATAGGTGATAATGAAGATTATTAAAATGATCCAAGAGGCTATTTGCAAGCAAGTGAACTCCTAATTCAAATAAATATACTGGTTTCATGATTTTTTTCTTTCCATTTTTTATAAGAAATTCAATAATTTTATAAAATGAAGATAGAACATCCAACAAATTAACTATGAGAAAAAAATGAAGAATTTTATTTTTGATTAATAAGAATAAAGAGATTTTTTAGAAAATTCAAAAGTTAGGTTTATTAAATGATGTGTCATTTATATATATATATATATATATATATATATTTATTTATTTATTTATATTAGAAATGTTAGTATGTGCTTGACCGTGCATACTAATGAGTGTAATAATTAGTCAACTAACGATCAAATTTAACAGTTTATATCTTTTTTTTTTTACAATTTATTAAAATTTAATCAAGTACCCCTAGGTTTAGTTTATCCTTTTAGGCTTCAGTTTTATCCTTTTAGGATTTAGTTTATTCTTTTAGGGTTTAGTTTATCATCTTAGGGTTTAGTTAACCGTTAGTTGACTAACTACTGTCATTATCATTCATATATATATATATATATATATACTCTAGTATATGATTCGATGCAATGAGCAGAAAGTCATTAACGACTGTTTTATTAATGTAAAAAAATATAATATAATTAAAAAACTAAAAATGTATAATTTATTACCTCTTTAAATTAATACGTCCTTTTCAATATTAAAATAAACAATGAACAGTTATGCCTATATTTTTTTCATATTTAAAGAGTAACTTATAGATTATATTCTATGTTAATTATATTTTTTGTTATGTTTTAAAATGTTATTTAGTAATAATTAAGAATCATCATTATGGTCAGATAAATCAAATGAACTTTTTATTATTATAAATTAGATTAATTGATTATTATTTTACATTAAAAGTAATAAACCAGTATTATACAAACAAATGGAAAAGAAAATGCAGTGTTCTTTTTATTTATTTATTTATTTTTATTCAATGTCAATGGCAATGGAGCTTGGCCAGTTCTCTTTACTCGAGTATATGATTCGATGCAATGAGCAGAAAGTCATTAACGACTATTTTATTAATGTAAAAAAATATAATATAATTAAAAAACTAAAAATGTATAATTTATTACCTCTTTAAATTAATACGTCCTTTTCAATATTAAAATAAACAATGAACAGTTATGCCTATATTTTTTTCATATTTAAAGAGTAACTTATAGATTATATTCTATGTTAATTATATTTTTTGTTATGTTTTAAAATGTTATTTAGTAATAATTAAGAATCATCATTATGGTCAGATAAATCAAATGAACTTTTTATTATTATAAATTAGATTAATTGATTATTATTTTACATTAAAAGTAATAAACCAGTATTATACAAACAAATGGAAAAGAAAATGCAGTGTTCTTTTTATTTATTTATTTATTTTTATTCAATGTCAATGGCAATGGAGCTTGGCCAGTTCTCTTTACTCGGACATTCTTCACCGGACCACCACGCTACGTACATTGTACCTTTAGAAAATGGCATCACGGCATAGAAATTTAATTTTGATTCAATGAATATTTAATTGTTTGAATTCACAAAAAGATCATATGTTTAAAATTATTTCATTTAGCTTAATTAAGTGAATTGTAATGATTATAAAAGAAGATTAAATAAAATTTTAATCTTGATTTATTATTGATATTTAAAAATTATTTTTTATATTATGACATATTAATTCAATATTTTTATAACTTGTTTTATTTAAAGGTATTATTTTATCTTTAATAATATCATTGTTTCCTCAAATAAGTTAAATGGACCTTTTTAATTCCTATAAATTAAATAAAATAAATTCTTTTATAATAATTGATAAAATGTAAGTCATCTTGTCACCCGTCTAAATTATATATTTTATAAAATTCAAAAGATCCAAAGAAAACCTCTGAGTTTCAAAAAAAAAAAAAAATGTTCCCATATAATAGCTTTTTTGGAAATGATTGAAATAGTACCTTTAATTTAATTTAATGGATATTAATTTAATTTTAAAATCTAATGTAAATTAATTGAGTAAAACTCGTTGATTATTAAATAATACCAAAAGGAAATATTTTGATTTTTTTTTTTATAAATTTAAAATTTATTTAATTTAATTAAGTGAATCATGAAATTTATTAATGCTATTTAAAGAACAACTTATAGATATCTTGTATATTATATTCTATTTGCGGTTATGCTTTGAAAGGAAGGAACTATGCTGATGATCCTCCAATTCTATGGTAGTCACGTCTCTGATGCTAGCAACACCACCACCAATTTGTGTACAAAATTAGAGAATGAGAATCCACCAATGTTTCAAAATAATTCATCCTTTCATTTTTTTTCCAAACTCCCAAAACAAAAAATTACATATCTCTTCTTTTCTCTCTCGAAACTTCCAAACAAATACAATTTAT
Organism: Parsonsia alboflavescens; assembly: GCA_028571225.1. Classification (NCBI taxonomy): domain Eukaryota; kingdom Viridiplantae; phylum Streptophyta; class Magnoliopsida; order Gentianales; family Apocynaceae; genus Parsonsia; species Parsonsia alboflavescens. The sequence continues at coordinate 13,532 of JAOXNR010028907.1, read as the reverse complement.
ATTCTTTCCTCTTCTTTTCTCTTCTCTCCTAAGTTAAACTTTATATTTTTTTTCTCTCCCCTTTAAAACTCTCAAACTAGCTGTTGGATGTATGATTTGGAGAGAAGATAAAGGATTTGAAAGGAAGAAGGGGGAATCAATCTTGATTGGGAGATTTTTGGAGAAAGAAAAGAATAGAAGCTGAGAGAAATGGGCAGATGGTGCATCTGTTGTAGGAGAGATTCACCATTCATAAAAAACAAGAGAGAAATGGACGAATGGTGAAGAAGCTGGATAGTTTTTTCTTCAAATTACTATTTTATCCCAAATTGTTATTTTAGTCATAATTTTATCCAATATCCAAATTAATTCATCATCGTTCTTGAGTAAGGGTATTATTTTCAAACTAGCTTCAAAATAATCCATTTTTTCATTTCTTTCCAAACTTTCAAACAAAAAATTACATATATCATCTTTTCTCTCTTAAAACTCCTAAACAACTTTAAATACAATTTCTCGTTTTTTCCCTTATTTTCTCTCCCCTTTAAAACTCCCATTGTGAGGATTGAGTTTGGTATTTTTTTATTAGTTACGGTATTTGATATTTTGTATTAAAAGATTAGGACATAATAATCAAGTGTTGTCCTAAAATGATTAACCTACTTAAGCATTTGGAGAATGATACTCATCAGTCTCTCATGTTCGGGTACTACTTCTATATATTAAGTATAGATATGAGATATGAAGAGTTTTAAAGTGAGATATTGTCAACTTATTAAAAAATCTAATTTAAGATATTTTGATGAATTTACTTCTACTCTTATGTATTATATAATAGTTGTGTAGTGTTGTTTCATTAATTCATTTTATATAAGATTTATTATATATATATATATATATATATATATAAACTCCTAAAATAGAAATTAAAGATATGTTCATATTTGGGTGGGGGTTTGTTATACTATGGGGGTAGGGGATAAAAAGGAAATACTTCCTCCTTCAATAATTGAATGTTATATTTTAATCTGTAAAAATTTTAAAAAAATTAGTTGACTTACTTTATTATAAACTTAATAATACCAACTCCTTAATAATATTTTAATTAATTTAGAAAATAGAATATTTATTTTTTTAATAATTAAAACAGAAATATTTATTTTTAGATTGAGATGAAAGGAATACTGTTTAAGAAACGTGCTGGAAGAATCTGGATATTTATTTTGGGGGGCGGGAAATCGAGCCTAGCCGTTAGCCTCCCAAAACGAAAACCAGAAACCGCTAGAGGATCACACAGAAAACACAGTGCTCCGGAAGATGGCAGAAGGAAAAGGAGACCCAGTTGGCTCCCTCGTCAAGGTCTGCCCGGACAGTTCTTCCCAGCAACTGAAACTCCAAACCTGCACTTTAGCCCTAGAGTCCGACTCCTTTTCAGAGTATTCCGACTCGCTGGCATCTCCGCCCGAAACCGAAACTCCTCCGTTGGATCCGGTAGGTATCGTCATTGTATCCCCACCGGAAACGGACAGTCAAAAGAGTTCCACGGTGGACAAAGGTAACACTCAAGAGAATGAGGATTTCCTAACCCCTCCAGAGCACCACAATCCCTCGGCTTCCTCTTCGCAAGAAGATCCGAAACGCCTAAAACCGATCACTCCAGGACATTCGAAAGGAAGTGTTTTCAATGTTGCACAGGCGATGGTTGGGGATGATGGGCTTGAGGAAAATGAGGTGAGTGTTAATTTGGTGAAGGGGGGGATAAGTCTAGGGTTTTTGGAGACTAAAAAATTAGACTGTTGTTATGAAGTTTCGGAGGGTCAATGCTGCGTTAGCAAAAATGATGGTGGGGAAATTGAAAGATTTGAGACTGAATTAAAGAGATTAACGTCTTTTAACAGCAAACCAGATGAACCCAGGCCAAAGAAAATTAGGGTTTTGGAGGAAAATGGGTTCTCGGGATTCAATTGTAAAACGATTGATGATGAAATTATTGATTTGGATACTGAGGAAAGTGATGGCGAGGGACAGATTGATAAGGGTAAAGTTATTGTTGATCTTGATACCCTAGAGGAGGAAGTTGCACCAAATGGTGATGGTGATGTTCATCAGAGAGAGAAGGAGAATGGTGGTGAGCATATAGGTGGAGATGAAGAATGCCTAAAAGTTAATCGAAAATTTAGGGATAACAATAATGAGGTGGAAAGAGATGCAAAGGCAATTTCAGATAGAAGCATTAAAGAAAAAAGGTGTGCCAGACCGGGTAATGGAGTCAATACTCGTGTTAAGAAGAGAGTTGCAAAGGGCAGGCATGAATTGACATCATCAACTAAAGAGAAGGACATGGGAGGAGAGGAGGGCATTGGAAATTCAGAAGATGTTCAGAAGTCTAAGAACTCTGGTTCTGGTAGTGATATCAAACACAAAGAAAAAGAGAAGGATGTTGCTTTGACTGAAGGTGACACATGTCTGAAAGGTAAAAGGACTTTGGCGCTTGCAGAATCTCAGGAAGGGATTGGATATAATGGTAATAATAAGGTGCATGGAAATGGGAAAGCGGGTTTAGGCAGTAGCAGTATTGAGAAAATTGAAAAGTTTAGGTATAAAGGTCCTGGCAAGGGAGTGGATCATTCTGTTAAGGAAAGAGTTGAAAGGAGCAGGCGAGAATTGCCACCATCAATCAGGGGAAATGTGGAGGATATAAGAGGAGAAGAGAACAGTGGATATATAAAGGTGAAGAATGGATCTTGGAAGGATCTTGTGGATGCTCTGGAGGTGGTTTTGGGGAAGGTAGATGATGGTTGTGATGATGTCGATTTCTTGGAGACAGCAAAGAGACGGGGCATTTCTTTTCCAAAGCCTAGATGGATTTGATGACTAATTTTACTGCTTGGAAAGAGTACAATTTTTGTATTGAACATGCCATAGCTTTTATTTAATGGAAATTCTTGGTTGTGGACATGCTACTGTAACACCATTTTTCTGGTTGTCTTATATTCACAACTGCATGTTTATGTTTCCATTGCTCATATTATGGTGGTGTGATGGAGTCCTGTGCCCTTCATTATTAAGCTAGATGTACATACTTCTTGCTAGGTTGGAAAAGACATCCTTGATATCTTTTGTGTTTTGTTAACGAGTCTATTGTCGACCGTCTTGGTAAAAAATTTACTATATTCACTAACCTGATTTCATTCAATGGTTAGATTACCTTTCATTTTAATTAATATGCCAAACTTACTTTAATGAGACGCTGTCCCAGTGATTTTATTTGTTTATGTGCAGTCATGACATCTGTATTCATGTGCTGTAAACAATGGGAACGGGAACAAGAACACTGTCTTAGGTTGGTTAGCAGAGTTCTTTGAATATCATCCCTTTCTGAAATAATGAACTAGCCTCTAATGTCTTATAATTTCAGCATACTGGTAAGGGGTCCATTGCTAAAACACATGGAGTTGGTTGCCTTTTTACCATACTTGTAAAAGTAGCTATTATTGGTGTTAGAACTTCCAGCCTCCTTAAAGCTAGTAAGGAACCATCGAAGAATTACCTAGGAAAATGAGAGTACACAGGTGAAGAATGTCAATACAATTCCAAAGAAAGATGGATTAAAAATATTATATATTATGAAATCAATAATTCAACTCAAACTCTAGAATTTCCAGTCATGCTCCGGACAACTTGCTACCAACCTCTCTTTTTGAGATCCTTGGTGCTCTTACATTTTTATCCTTCCTCTGTGTCAGATCCTTACCTTCTAATAAACCTGTTTGCAGAATTTGACATCTCATGCATTTGCAATGGAGGCATAGGAAGCTGATATGCGATAATAGGACTTATCTTTTTCTTTTTCTCTTTTTTTATTTTAATGAACGAGGGTTCATATAAGAATAGAACTAAAAGAGAGCTCATTTTGAAATTATTGGTGTTCATGGTATACAAGGGATTCCTTGTGCTGCTGGAACTGTTTTTTTGAACCCTGCATTCATGCTTTCTTTCTCGTGACATTTCTTTTTGTTTGCAGTGGATTGGTTTGCTTTATAACATGATATTATTTCAATTGGTTTTCTCCATGAAGCCTCACCCAAGGAAACTCTAGCTTTCTGTCAAAGCTATTAGTGAACAGGTATTGCTTCCTGAAAATTTACATCAGAAATGGAGCAGCAATAGTTCATGATGAAGTCCGTGTTTTATTACTAGAAGCAATTTTTATTACTGGCACGTGTGTTGCAAAAGAAAATGTTTCTGGAGATGTGTGCCATTTGACTTCCTGGCTAAATTGTACTTGTCCTTGATTTTAATACTCACCTAAGTGCTTATTTCTTCATGTTCATCCTGAGTCTAGGATTAGGAATTTTTTTCTTATACATCTTTTATCGGGTGTGATAGTGATCCAACTCCGCAGATACCTTTTGACCCTATCACTAGATCAAGAGTTTCAAAGTTAAAACGAGCATTGGTCCAATTTGCTCAAGGAAAAAAGGATTTGCTTGACTTTGATGCCAACTTTGAAAAGACGGCACTTGATGAAGAAGAGTAACCAAGGAGGGATTTCAACTTATGGATGATTTAAGACATTATAGAAGATGATGAGAATTGTTCAAATGGAGAAGAACCCCTTGAAAGTCATGAGGGAATGCTTAGAAATGATTAAGACACGATGGAACAAGTTTGGCGTTGTGCAAAATGAGTTTGGCAAGGAGAAAGCTTGAGATTGTACTGGATGGCACGACATAGGATGCCGGACACTAGCGCCGAACAGCTACTAAAATTTCCAATAGCCATATGGCTCATATCCGGTGCAATCTTCTTCTTAGCTGGCATCAAATGGAGTCTTCTCGAGTTCACTTAATGCGATGTCTTATATATTTTATTTGACTTTTCATTATTTCTTGTGGTCATTTAACTTATTTTAAGAGGGTTTTATGATCCTTTGACCATTATAAAACATTAATTAGGGCTTCTCATCCTCGAGATAGTAAATAGTCTTCTATTTTGTAATTTGTAAAACAACTTATTTCAAATTGAGTGTGTATCAAACTCTACTTTTATTGATTTTTCTTCTAAGACATTTTAAGATCCTTAATCTAACTCTTCGTGCTTGGTTAGGGTAATTGAATTGAATTGGAGAAATTCAAACCAATTGGTCACGATCACGTCAGGCCTGAGATTGAAGATTCTGCCTTATTTTGAATTAGGACCTGTTAAACTTCTCGAGCAAACAAACCTTTATGGGCTCCTTTCCTTTCCTTTTTTTTTTGCTCTTTCAGTTGCAAAGCTACGTATTCCTTCGTTTCACTCTGATGGTAGGTTTGCCTATTCTACCATGGAGAGAAATAGAAGGTAGTTGAAGAAGATTCAATGAATCCTGAGGAGATTCTCGAGCCATTTGACCTTGAAATGCTGGAAACATGCTTAGAAAGCTGTTGTATTTTTGAGCTTATGCACATTTGATGGCTGAAGTTTGCATATGAACATTGTACATGAGTTGTTTATGCTTTACTGAATTATTGGATCAGTATGTTCTGGCTATTTAGAAACCCCAATATTAATCAGCTGATCCGAAGGGATGATTTCATCATTCTCCTCTCTTTCTCTCGCTTTTGTTTTAATTCTTATAATTAATAATTACATGAAACCTTACAAGTATTCATGCAGAATCTGAATCATAAGCATCACTTTCGAGCAATATACTTGCAAGAAGAAAAGAAGAATGCATCAATTATCCCATATTATTTGGTTAAATAGCATTTGAATAAAATTTAAAATTAAATTGAACTTCTTTTTCTGTTTTTTTTTTCTTTTTGTGTGTGTTCAAGTCGAAACTTTAGAATAAATTTTTCTATGGCATTTTTTTTTTTTTTTTTTTTTTTTTTTTTTGGTGTACTGCAAAAATTGTTAAATTTAAATTGGAATATATCAAGTAGTAAAATTTTCCCTAACCCAATTTCATAAAAACGAATACTTCTTGGATTATTTATCTATATTTCTTTATCTTCCCTTTGTTACTTTTCCATTAAAATATGTTGATATATAATTTTAGTAAGGGAAGTAGCATCTTTTTGTGAAAATATATATTTCGTGAATGTGTAGATTTTATTCCAGGTCAATTTATAAAATAAATATAACAATCTCTCTCCGAAAATATTATATTATGTGTGTGTGTGTGTCAGATTTAAGAAAATTAAGAATAGAAAATGCAAGTATGATAGGCCTGAATATTTTTAAAAGTTAATTTTTTGTTGTAAAATAAATATTAAAACAAAGAGGAACAATTCTTTTATTGATCAATTGAAAGAGTTTTCATTTTCTCTCATAATGTTTTTGTGTTACAATGAGGTAGGGGAAATCTTTATTTATAGTTATAAGAAAATAAGAAGATGAACTTTCATAAATAAATCATTAATGGTAGTAATTAATTAATCTTATTAATGGTAACCATTAATAAATCTTATTTATGAACCACCATTAATAATTGTAATGGTTTTTGTAATATCGGGGAGTTGGATAAGAGCTGAACGGAAGCCTGCTTAAATCCCAAATAGGTCAATATTAGTCCTAAACATAAACATCCATATATTTCATAACACTCCCCATTGGATGTCTATTATTACAATTTGAATATGTCCCATTAAAATCTTACTAAGTGAAAACCCCCATTAGGAAAAAAATACCTAGTGCAGTAAAAAAGAGTACATCATTCTTGTGTATTTATCTCTCCCAGTGCAAAGATCATTTGAGATCTGAAAAACTATGCATTACAATGTTTTTCACCAATTTCTCAAATGTTGTTGTCGGTAATGCCTTGATAAATAAACCTTTCAAATTATTACTTGATCTAATTTGTTGCACATCAATTACATCACTCTATTGCAAATCATGAGTAAAAAAAGAATTCTGGAGAAATTTGTTTTTGTCCCATCTCCTTTAATATATTGTCCATTTAATTTTGTCAAAATTTTTAAAAATACTCAAAATTGAATAAGTTATTTCAAAAATACCCAATTTCTCAAATCATTTCAATAATGTCCAATTGGATAATTTATTTTCACCGAGTACCCTAATTGGTACGGATCCGGGTTTGAAAGGGTTGACCAATAGAAAAGACACCCATGCCCCGTGGAAGTCGAATGGTACATTTCATTCCTTCTATGCGTCGAGATGCTGCCAGTCCCTCAAACAAACAAAAAACTCAAAATTTAAAAAAGTCTTGGCCGTTGCTGTTGCCGGAGTCGAAGAACAAGTTAACAAGGTAGCAAGTCATCTTCTTCAACTACACTATCACCTACGCCTTCCGACATCGACCACAAGTAAATTCTCTTCTCTTTTTTTTTGCGTTGTTTAATTTTTTTGTGTTTTCCCCTTCAATGATCGTTTAATTTCTTTGCTTTTGAAGTAATAGTGTTAATTAGAAATTTATGAGATTGTTGTGTTGTGCATTGAACTTTTTTTTTTTTCAATTGAACTCGAACAAACTATTTGCTTTGTTTATTTTGATTTTTTTAAACTTTTTTTTGATGGATTTTGTTTATGATTGAGATAATGTTGAGACTTTGGCTGCAAAATAGTTAATAAACAGTTGGGGACGGTTGGAATGGGTTTGGAATAATCCCATCGAAAGACGAGATAATCTACCAAGGTCGGGCTAATCTTCTGAAGGTCAGGAGGATCTACTGAAGGTCGAAGGAATACTTGGAAAAGTTCAAAGTTGGCCCAGCGCATCAGGGACGAGATGGCACTGATCACGTTGGAGTACAACAACATACAATCCCAATGATTTTTTTGGATTATATCATGTTTGTATTTTTTTGGAGACATGTAAATTATTTAAATAATATTGCTTGTTTTGGTTATATTATATAATTAAAAATAATATGAAAAAAACTACAGGTGATGAATGAATAATATGGAAAAAAATTCAAGCAACATAAACAACTGGGAAGATGAGATCTGAGTTTGAAGAGGGAAAAAAGCTTTTTGTCAGTTTGAAACGGTGGAAGGTCGAAATTGTATGCACAAGGTCGGTATAATGATCCTAAGGTCGTTATTATCATCTGAAGGTCGATGCAAGGACTTGACCAATTTCACCTCTTAAAAGTATTTCTTTGACCTTTAGAAGATAATACCGACCTTAGGTATACAATTTTGAAGGTCGGTATTATCATCCGAAGGTCGATGCAAGGACTTGGCCAATTTCACCGATCTATTTCTTTCTTTGACCTTCAGAGGATAATATCGACCTTAGGCATACAGTTTCGAAGGTCGTTATTATACCGACCTTTGGGTCTGAGAATCCTGGCAAGGTATACTTCCTTGAAGGTCTCATGCCATTAGTCTAGCTCACCCCCGCATCAAAGAGTCCGGGCTTTCTCCCTTCTCGACCAGACGAAGGAGATTTAGGCTAAACCGATTACCAGAGTGGGAGAACAAGTTTAGTTATTATCTTCTTCAACTCCATCGTCATCGTCATCGTCATCGTCATCGTCACCGTCATCGTCACCATGTCTAACAATGCACAGGTAAGGTTTTTTTTTTTTTTCTCCCGTGTTTAATTTCTTTGTTTTTTCCCCTTTAATGATCGTTTAATTTCTTTGCTTTTGAATTGATAGTATTAATTAGAAATTTATGAGATTGCTGCGGTGTATTGAACTGAGTTTTTTTTCAGTTGAACACGAACAGTTTGCTTGTGTTTTTTTGGATTTTTTAAGGATTTTTTTACAGATGTTCTTATGATTTAAGAAATGTTGAGACTTTGAATGCAAAACGATGTTGAGACTTTTGGTTTGGGGAATTAGAATTTCTGGGTTAAATTAGTAGAAGGTCGGGATGACCCCATTGAAGGTCGTTATTATGGTTTGAAGGTCGGGTTTATCATTCAAAGGTCCAAGGAAGACTTGCGAAGTTGAAGTTGGCCAAATCTTTCTTCGATCTTTAGATGCTAAAACCGACCTTCAGTCTATAATAACGACTCTCAGTGGAATTATCTTGACCTTCGATGAAATTTTTTAATTATTATATTTTGAAGTTTGCCAATTCTTTATTCGATTTTTGACTGTAAAGCCTGACCTTCACCTAATAAACCCGACCTTCCACAAGGTCCTCCCAACCTTCAGTGATAAATATTATTATTTTTATACTTTAGATAACATTATATTATTATAATTATTATAATAATTTAAATTAAATAAAAACTTTTACTTGTTGCAAGTGATGACATCATTGATTACCTGACAATGTACTATCACATCGACTAGCAGAGTGGGTAGTACCGCTACTCACATTGTTAACTGAGCTACTATCACTACTACTCCGCTTTATTTTTTTCCCCCCTTTCTCTTTTGTGACCCATTGCTTTGGTACTAATAGTCTATTACTACTAAATTAACTAATCTGTTGTGAATATAGTGTTAATTAGCATTGTTCCCTTCGATGACACACTTAGCGTACATGTTAAGTATTCATAGGGTACTACAATAAAGGATACAAAGACATGGGTTCATATTTCCTTTCTGCACTGCCAAAGTCTTGAGGGAGGTGTTCTTGCCAAATTCAGATTTACTAAGGACGAGTTTGCCTTGTAAATCCGATCTTGGCAAAGGCACCTCTCTCCAGAGACTTGGACGTTCACGAAGGAAACATGTTCCCATGACAGCCTTCATGGTTTTAGAAAAACACTTGTTGGGTTACATTCCATACTCAAAATAAAGAATTATCTAAACCCCAGGTTATCCCACTTTTTTGTATTAGTTCTTTCTTATTTTAAACAACTTTTAAATTATGTAAATGAAAATGAAAAAATATTACTTGTTTATTTATATTGTGTAATAAAAAATAATATCAAAAAAATTACAAAATGATGATTAAATAACAAGAAATTCGGTACAAGTCATGGAAGGCAAAAACGAATTTTCAGATCATGACAAGTCAGGAATATTATTATTCTCTAACCGCTACAGGAAAGTCAATAAGGTTTGATAGTGACTGTGACATGTCTCTTCAGCAAAATAGCTACAAAAACAATTGGGAGATGAGATCTAAGTTTGGAAATGGGGAAAAGGATTTTTGGCAGTTTGAAATGGTGGAAGGTCGGTATATGTATCCAAAGGTCGGTCTTTTCCGTCAAAGGTCGATGCAAGCACTTGAAGGTCGGTATTTTTTTTCCCCCCAAGTTTAATTTCTTTGTTTGTTCCTCTTTAATGATAGTTTAATTTCTTTGCTTCTGAAGTGATAGTGTTAATTAGAAATTTATGAGTTGTAGCTGTGTACATTGAACTGAGTTTTTTTTTCCAATTGAACACGAACAGTTTGCTTGCATTTTTTTGTATTTTTTAAGGTTTTTTTTTTTTTTTACAAATGTTCTTATGATTTATGAAATGTTGAGACTTTAGGTTCGGGGAATTAGAATTTCTGGATTGAATTGGTGGAAGGTGGGGATTATCCCATTGAAGGCCGGGATGAAACCACTGAAGGTCGTTATTATGGTCTGAAGGTCGGGTTTATCATTCAAGGTCGAAGGAAAACTTGCAAAGTTAAAAGTTGGCCAAGTCTTTCTTCGACCTTCAGATGCTAAAACCGACCTTCAGACCATAATACAGACCCTTAGTAGGATTATCTCGACGTTTGGTGAAAATTTTTTTATTATTATATTTTGAAGTTTGCCTAGTCTTTATTCGACCTTTGACTCTTGACAAAGATTTTTTCTAATTAGCCATGTGCCTTCCGGGAACACACTTAGTGTACATGCTAACTACTCATGGGGCACTACAGTAAAAGGACATAAAGAGTGTGTTTCAGTACCCGACTGTCACAGGTCCATATTTCCTTTGTGCATTTGCACAAATGGATCCATCAGTGCTCTATTGCATTATCGATATTCTTACCGATCAATCTTGTCAAGGAAGCCATTATTTGTTTTGCAAGATTGCTTTTCCTTTTAGCATCAAACGTGCCAGTCTCGAGAGAGGTGTTCTCAGCAAATTTAGATTTACGACAATAAAATATTGTATAACTCATTGGTATCAGAATCGGATGTGCCAGATGGGATTATCTTCCGACATCTGAACCTTTGTCAAAATCTCATCAGTAGGCTGCTCTGATATGTGCAATGTGTGACCTTCATCCAAGATCAGAATGTCAGGCATCCCAGGGTCTCCCTCGGATGTGTGGCATTCTGATCCTAGATGAGGTTCACATACCGCACAACCAGAACAACCTACTGATGAGAGTTTGACAAAGGTTAAGACAGGTGAGAAGATAATCAAATCTGGCACATTCGATTCTGATACTGATGAGTTATACAACATTTTATGCCTCGTAAATTCGAATTTGGCAAGAACACCTCTCTTGAGACCGGCATATCTAATGCTAAAAGGAAAAGCAATCTTGCAAAATAAAGAGGGGTTTCTTTGACGAGATTGATCGATAAGAATACTGATGATGCACTAGAGTAATTCAGAGAGTTGATGGATCCATTTGTCCAAGTGCACAAATTAAACATGGATCCGTGACAGTCTTCATGGTTTTAGAGAAACACTTATTATATTACATTCCACACTCAAAATAAAGAATTCTCTAATCAAAAAAACTTCTTAGAGGTCAACCACTTGTGTCTCGGAAAAAGCACTTTTAACAATATGAATTATTTTTTATCAACTGTTTCCTTTGTTTCTTTACTACAAAGATATGGATCACGCCCAACATACCTTTCAGCTTCGACACGATCCGAGAAAGGAGATCATTTTAGAGGATGCCCAGCCTGACGAGATGTGGTTCTCCATTGGAGGCTGGTTACCCCAATGTTCTTTCCCATGTTCAACATTTATACGCACCGATTTTTTTTATTTTGTTTGTTCGGAGCATGTAAGAAAGATATTACCTTTAATCTTTGTTGTTAGGTAGTGATGTTATTTATATTAAAAATTCCAAATACACCCAAGTTGAAATGGGTATTCTATTTTGAACAGCATTTAAATCATGTAAATGAAAATGAAATAATATTACTTGTTTTATTTTATATTGTGTAATTAAAAATAATAAGAAAAAACTACGAGTGATGATTAAATAATATGAAAAAAGAAGTGAAGGTTTGAACTTTGACGGTGACATGTGTCAGAATCAGGTTTGATAATGACTATGACATACCTCGGATGCAAAATATCAACATAAACAACTAGAGAGATGTGATCTGAGTTTGGAAAAGGCAAAAACAATTTTTGGCAGTTTGCAGTGGTGGAAGGTCGAAATTGTATTCCGAAGCATCTGAAGGTCGATGTAAGGGTTAGGCCAATTTCACCTCTTAAAAGTCTTTCTCCGACCTTCAGAGGATAATACAAACCTTAGGCATACAATTTCAAAGGTCAGTATTATCAGCTGAAGGTCGATGCAATGACTTGGCCAGTTGAAAAGACACTCATGCATACAGCGATGGCAGTCAAACGGTCAAGTTCCTTCCTTATTTTCGGAGTTGCTGCCCATCCTTCAAACAAACCAAAACTTAGCACTGCCAACTCCACCGTCATCTTCATATTCTTTGGGTCTGAGAATCCTGGCCATGTATACTTCTTTGGGTGTTATCTTCTTCCTTTTCTTCGGGTCAAGTTTCACTAGATGTTATCTTCTTCAACTCCACCGTCACCGTCACCGTGTCCGACAGACTATAGGTAAGATTTCTTTTTTTTTTTTTCCACGTTTAATTTCTTTGTTTTTTCCCCTTCAAATTGATGTCATAATTTCTTTGCTTTTGAAGTGATAGTGTTAATTAGAAATTTATGAGATCACGATGGTGGTGTGCATTAAACAAGTTTTTTTTTTTTTTTTTTTTTCAGTTGAATACCAACAGTTTGCTTGTTTTTTTTGTATTTAAATGATGTTGAGACTTTTGGTTTGGGGAATTTGAATTTCTGGGTTGAATTGATGGAAGGTCAGGGTGATCCTACTGAAGGTCGAGAGTATATACTGAAGGTCGTTATTAAGGTCTGAAGGTCGGGTTTATCATTAGAAGGTCAAAGGAAGACTTGCAAAGTTCGAAAGTTGGCCAAGTCTTTCTTCAACCTTCAGATGCTAAAAACCACCTTCGGGCCATAATACCGACCCTTAGTATGATTATCTTGACCTTCAGTGAGATCATTTCTACATTCCACCAATTCAACCTAGAAGAAAAGGCGAGTTTAACTATATGAATTTTTTTTTATCAACTGTTTCCTTTGTTTCTTTACTGTAGAGACCAACTTCGACACTACCCGAGACGGGAGGTCATTCTGGAGGGTGCCTGACCTGACGAGATATGGTTCTTCATTGGAAGTGGGTTCTATGGACGGTGGGGGGGGAAGTTACTAAAAATTCGACAATTCCTAAGCCGTCCCGAGATTACTATTTTCCTCATTTAAACAAAAGGAATTTAAGTTGGTTGAACTTGAAACCATATTGATAAAGCGAAAGGAGGAACTAAAGAAAGAGTATAGCTCCAAGTAGGCATCGTAAATGTGGAAATGAAAGAAGATTTGATGAGGCAAGAAAAAGAAAACTCAGATCTAGAGACGGAAAGGTTGGGGACT
>JAOXNR010028896.1:0-23332 GCA_028571225.1 Parsonsia alboflavescens | reverse complement strand
GGACGAATTCCTGAAATAATTGGTACATCAACCAGTAGGGTGAATGAAATTCAATATTCCCCACAAAATATTCCCCATGGGATACATGAATTTCTAGAAAGACCATCTCCTCCGGATACGGAGATATCGAGTGAATCGGTAATGGGTTTTCGTGTTTAATGGAGATAGTCTATTTAAACCACCAAATTGAGGAACAAATGGTAACCTCATTACCATTTCCTAAATTGAATAAATTTAGGATTAAAACTGGAGAGAAAAAGGATTTTTCTCCTGCTAGCCCTATTAGGATTTTGCTGGGTGAAGAATTTAATGAACCTAGTAATAAACCAATTAGAGAATGGTATTTCTCTACTTTTGACAAAAAAATTATCGCTGAATGGAAAGAGAAATATTATACGCATTTAGAAAAGTATAATACAATACTTTACTATGGTGTGGCAAGCCACGAAACTTGGAGCACAAGTCACTAACGAACTTTTGGCCCCATGATTCATTTCGGGTATTACATGGCCACACAAGTGAGAAAATGACCTTTCTATACCTAAGTTTTACCCTAGGGCCAAATAAGCTAATACGAGTCACAAATGACCATTTAGCCCCTATGCAGCACTTCGGTGCACCATTATGTCTGTGTCACCAAGCATGGCCAGGTAATAGTGCAGCAAGCCACGAAACTTGGATCACAAGACACTAATGACCGTTTTGCTCCTATGATTCATTTTGGGCATAACATAATTGCACGAGTGAGAAAATGACCATTTTACCCCTAAGTTGTACCTCGAGGCTTAATAAGCCCACATGAGACACTAATGACCGTTTTGCCTCTATGCGGCACCTCGGTGCACAATTAGGTCCGAGTCACCGAGCATGACTAGGTAATGGTGCAGCATGCCACGAAACTTAGAGCACAAGTCTCTACTGACCGTTTTGGCTCCTGTGATTCATTTTGCTCATTATATGGCCGCACGAGTTAGAAAATAACCGTTTTACCCGTAAGTTGTACCCCGGGGCCAAATAAGCCCATATGAGTCACAAATGATCGTTTTACCCCTATGAGGCACCTCGATACACCATCATGTCCGAGTCACTGAGCATGGCTAGGCAATGGTGCGACAAGCCATGAAACTTGGAGCACAAGTCACAAATGACAATTTTGCTCCTATGATTCATTTCAGCCGTTACATGGCTAAGTATGAAAATGACCATTTTACACCTAAGTTGCCCATACGAGTCACAGATGACCGTTTGCCCATATATGGCACCTCACTGCACCATTGTGTCTAATTCACCGAGTCTACATAGGTAATGGATCTACAAGCCACGAAACTTGGAGCACAAGTCACTAATGACCATTTTGCCCCTATGATTCATTTCCGGCATCATATGGCCGGACGATTAAGAAAGTGACCATTTTGCCCCAATGTTGTAACCGTGGGCTTAATAAGCCCGTATGAGTCACAAATGACCGTTTAGCCCTTATGCGGCAATTTGGTGCACCATTTTGTCCGAGTTAGGGTGCATGGATACGTGATGGTGAGGCAAGCACGAAACTTGGAGCACAAATCACTATTGACCATGTTGCCCTAATGATTCATTTCGCTCATTAAATGGCTGCATGAGTGAGAAAAAGACCATTTTATCCCTAAGTTGTACCCCTGGACTTAATAAGCCCATACGAGTTATAAATGACCTTTATACCCCAATGTGGCACTTTGATGCACCATCATGTCCGAATCATCGAGCATGGCTAGGTAATGGTGCGACAAGCCACGAAACTAGGATCACAAGTCACTAATGACCGTTCTGCCCCTAAGATTCATTTCGGGCACTATAGCGATGCACGAGTGAAAAATTGACCATTTTACCCCTAAGTTGCACCTCGGGTCTTCATAAGCCCATAAAGTCACAAATGACCTTTTTGCCCCTATGCGGCACTTCAGTGCACCATTATGTTCGAGTCACCTAGCATGGCTAGGTATGGTGCAGCAAGCCACGAAACTTGGAGCACAAGTCAATAATGACCATTTTGCTCCAACAATTCATTTCAGGCTTTACATGGCCGCACGAGTGATAAAATGTCCATTTTACCCATAAGTTGTACCCCGAGGCTTAAGAAGCCCATATGAGTCACAAATGACTATTTTGCCCCTATGCGGCACGTTGGTGCACCATTATGTCGATTGTTAATAGTGTAGCAAACCACGAAACTTGGAGCACAAGTAACTAATGACTGTTTTGCCCCTATGATTCACTACGGCCATTACATGGCCACATGAATGAGAAAATGACCATTTTGCTAACTAGCCCCCCGTGGCTTAATAAGCCCATACAAGTCATAAATGAGCGTTTTTCCCCTATGTGGCACCTCACAGCACCACTATGTCTAAGTCACCGAGCCTTGCTAGGTACTGGAGTTGCAAGCCACGAAACTTGGAGCAAAAGTCACTAATGACCGATTTGGTCGTATTATTCATTTTTGGTATTATGTGCCCGCACGAGTGAAAAAATGACCATTTTGCCCCGGGGCTTAATAGTCCCATACGAGTCACGAATCACCGTTTTGCATGTATGCAGCATTTCACTACACCATTATCTTTGAGTCGCCAAGCATGGCCAGGTAATATAGCGAGAAGCCACAAAAATTGGCTTACAAGTCACTAATGACCGTTTGGGCCCTATGATTCATTTCGGGTATTACATAGCTGCACAGGTGAGAAAATGAATATTTTTCACCTAAGTTGTACCTCGGGGCAAAAAAAGCCCATACGAGTCAAAAATGACAGTTTTGACCCTATGAGGCACTTCGGTGCACCACTATGTCCGGGCCAACAAGCATGCCTAGGTAATGGTTCGGCAAGCTACGATACTTGGAGCACAAGTCACTAATGACCGTTTTGCTCCTATGATTCATTTCGGGCAATACTTGGCAGCACAAGTGATAAAATGACAATTTTACCATAAGTTGTACCCTAGGGCTTAATAAGCCCATATGAGTCATAAATGACCGTTTTGCCCCTATACGGCACATTGGCGCATCATTATGTCCGAGTCATCGACCATGGCTAGTTAATGGTGCAGCGAACCACAAAACTTGGAGCACAAGTCACTAATGACCGTTTTGCCCCTATGCAGCATTTCGGTGCACCATTTTGTCCGACACATTGAGCATTGATAGGTGATGGTGCGGCAGGCCACAAAAGTTGAAGCACAACTCACTATCGACCTTCCCCTATGATTCATTTCATTGATTATATGGCCACACAAGTGAGAAAATGACCATTTTACCCTTATGTTGCACCACAGGGCTTTATATGCCAATACAAGTCACAAATGATAGTTTTGACCCTATGTGGCACCTCGCAGCACCATTATGTCTAAGACGTCGAGCCAGGCTAGGTTGTGGTGCGGCAGGCGATGATACTTGGACCACAAGTGGTTAATGAAAATTTTGCCCCTATGCTTTCATTTCGGGCATTATATGCCCACATGAGTGAGAAAATTACCATTTTTCCCCTATGTTGTACCCCAAGACTTCATAAGCCCATACAAGTCACAAATGACCCTTTTTCCCCTATGCGACACATCAGTGCACCATTATGTCCGAGTTACCGAGCATGGCTAGGTAATGGTGAGGCATGCCATGAAACTTGGAGCACAAGTCACTAATGACCGTTTTGCGCCTAAGATTCATTTCGAGCATTACACGGCCGCATGAGTGAGAAATGACCATTTTGGCCCAAAATTGTATATCGAGGCTTAATAAGCCCATATGAGTCGCAAATGACCGTTTTGCCCCTTTCTGGCACCTGGGTGCACCATTATGTCTGAGCCACCGAACCTGGCTACGTAATGGAGCAGCAAGCCACGAAACATGGTGCATAGGTCACTATTGACCATTTTGCCCCTTTGACTCATTTTGGGCATTATATAGCCACATCAGCGAAAAAATGGCCATTTTACCCCTAAGTTGTACCCCGGGGCTTAGTCAGCCCATACTAGTCACAAATGACTGTTTTGCGCCTATGCTGCACACTGGTGAACCATTATGTCCAAGTCATGAGCATGGTTATCGAATGGTGAGGCAAGCCACGAAACTGAGCACAAGTCACTAATGACCATTTAGCTCCTTTGATTCATTTCCGGCATTACATGGCTGCACGAGTGAGAAAATGACCATTTTACCCATCAGTTGTACCCTGGGGCTTATTATGCCCATACGAGTCACAAATGTCCGTTTTGACCCTATGCAGCACTTTACTGCACCATTATGTCCGAGTCACCGAGCGTGGCTAGGTAATGGTGCTGCAAGCCACGAAACTTGGAGCAAAAGTCACTAATGACGGTTTGGCCCTTATGATTCATTTTGGGCATTATATGGCCGCACGAGTGATCAAATGGAAATTTTATCCCTAAGTTGTACCCAAGGGCTTAATAAGCCCATATGAATCACAAATGATCCTTTTGCCTCTATGCAGCACGTCGGTACACCATGTTGTCCGAGTCACTTCGCATGGCTAGGAAATGGTGCGGCAAGCTATGAAATTTGGAGCACAAGTCACTAATGACTGTTTTGCCCCTATGATTTATTATGGTCATTACAAGGCCGCACGAGTAAGAAAAAGACCTTTTTGCCCCCAAGTGGTTCGTTGGGGCTTCATAAGCCCATACAAGTCACAAATGACCCTTATTCCCCTATGTGGCACCTCGTTGCACCATTATGTCTGAGACACCGAGCCTGGCTAGGTAATGGAGCTACAAACCATGAAACGTGGAGCACAGGTCACTAATGATTGTTTTGCCCCTATGATTCATTTTGGGCATTATGTGGCTGCACAAGTGAGAAAATGACAATTTTGCCCCAGGGCTTAATATGCCCATACGAGTCACAAATGATCCCCCTATGCGGCACTTCGCTGCACCATTATGTCCAAGTCACCGACCATAAATTGCAGCATAAGTCACTAATGACCGTTCTGCCCCAAGATTCATTTCAGGCACTATAGCGACGCACGTGTGAAAAAATGACCATTTTACCCCTAAGTTGCACCACGCGCCTTAATAAGCCCATACAAGTCACAAATGACCTTTTTGCCCCTATGCGGCACTTCGGTGCAACAATATGTTCGCGTCACCGAGCATGGCTAGGTAATGGTCCAGCAAGCCACGAAACTTGGAGCACAAGTCACTAATGACTGTTTAGCTCCTAACATTCATTTCGGGCTTTACATGGCCACACGAGTGAGAAAATGTCCATTTTACACATAAGTTGTACCTCGAGGCTTAATAAGCCCATATGAGTCACAAATGACTAGTTTGCCCCTATGCAGCACGTTGCTGCACCATTATGTTCGACTCATTGAGCATGGCTTGTTAATAGTGCGGAAAACCACGAAACTTGGAACGCAAGTAACTAATGACTGTTTTGCTCCTATGATTCACTACGGCTATTACATGGCCACGTGAGTGTGAAACTGACCATTTTACCCCTAGGTAGCCCCCGGGGCTTAATAAGCCCATACAAGTCAAAAATCACAGTTTTTCTCCTCTGTGGCACCTCACAGCACCATTATGTCTAAGTCACCGAGCCTGGCTAGGTATTGGAGCTGCAAGCCACGAAACATGGAGCAGAAGTCACTAATGACATTTTTGCCCCTATGATTCATTTTGGGCATTATGTGCCCGCACGAGTGAGAAAATGACCATTTTGCCCGGGGATTAATAGTCCCATAAGAGTCACCAATCACCATTTTGCCTGTATGCAGCATTTCGCTACACCATTATCTTTAAGTCACCAAGCATGGCCAGGTAATGGAGCGGGAAGCCACGAAAATTGGCGCACAAGTCACTAATGACCGTTTGGCCCCTATGATTCATTAAAGGTATTACAAAGCCGTGCGCACAGGTGAGAAAATGAATATTTTTCACCTAAGTTGTACCCCGTGGCATAATAAGCCCATACGAGTAAAGAATGACCGTTTTGACCCTATAAGGCACATCGGTGCACCATTATGTCCGGGCCACCGAGCATGCCTAGATAATGGTTCGGCAAGCCACGAAACTTGGAGCACAAGTCACAAATGATCATTTTGCTCCTATGATTCATTTCGAGCAATACTTGGGCGCACGAGTGAGAAAATGACCGTTTTACCCATAAGTTGTACCCCGGGGCTTAATAAGCCCATATGAGTCATAACTGAACGTTTTGGCCCTATACGGCACATTGGCGCACCATTATGTCCGAGTCATCGACCATGGCTAGTTAATGGTGCGGCGAACCACAAAACTTGGAGCATAAGTCACTAATGACCGTTTTGCCCCTATGCAGCATTTCGGTGCACCATTTTGTCCAACTCATCGAGCATTGATAGGTGATGGTGCGGCAGGCTAAAAAACTTGTAACACAACTCACTATCGACCGTTTTGACCCTATGATTCATTTCGTTGATTATATGGCCGCACAAGCATGAAAATGACCATGTTTCCCTTATGTTATACCACGGGGCTTTATATGCCAATACAAGTCACAAATGACAGTTTTGACCCTATGTGGCACCTCGCTACACCATTATGTCTGAGACACCAAGCCCGGCTAAGTTGTGGTGCGGCAAGCCACGACACTTGGACCACAAGTGGCTAACGAAAATTTTGCCCCTATGCTTTCATTTCGGGCATTATATGGCCGCATGAGTGAGAAGAATACCATTTTGCCCCTATGTCGTACCCCAAGACTTCATAAGCCCAAACGAGTCACAAATGACCCTCTTTCCCCTATGCGACACATCAGTGCACCATTATGTCCAAGTCACCGAGCATGGCTAGGTAATGGTGCGGCATGCCACGAAACTTGAAGCACAAGTCAATAATGACCGTTTTGCTCCTATGTGTCCTTTCAAGCATTACATGGCCGCACGAGTTAGAAAAATGACCATTTTGGCCCTAAATTGTATCTCCAGGCTTAATAAGCCCATATGAGTCACAAATGACCATTTTGCCAATTTGAGGCACCAAGGTGCACCATTATGTCTGAGCCACCAAACCTGGCTAGGTAATGGAGCAGCAGACCACGAAACTTGGCGCACATGTCACTAAGGACCATGTTGCCCCTTTGACTCATTTTGGGCATTATATAGCCACATGAGTGAAAAAATGGCCGTTTTACCCCTAAGTTGTACCCCGGGGCTTAGTCAGCCAATACTAGTAAAAAATGACTGTTTTGCCCCTATGCAGCACACCGGTGCACCATTATGTCCGACTCATCGAGCATGGCTTCTTAATAGTGCAGCAAACCACGAAACATGGAGCACAAGTTACTAATGACAGTTTTGCCCCTAAGATTCACTACAGCCATTACATGGCCACATAAGTGAGAAAATGACCATTTTGTCCCTAAGAAGCCCCCCGGGGATTAATAAGCCCATACGAGTCATAAATGGCCGTATTGCCCCTTTGATTCATTTCGTTGATTATATGCCCGCACAAGTAAGAAAATGACCATTTTTCCCTTATGTTGCACCACGGGGCTTTATTTGCCAATACAAGTCACAGATGACAGTTTTGACCCTATGTGGCACCTCGCAGCACCATTATGTCCGAGAGACAGAGCCCGGCTAGGTTGTGGTGCGGCAAGCCAAGATACTTGGACCACAAGTGGCTAATGAAAATTTTGCCCCGATGCTTTCATTTCGGACATTATATGGCCGCATGAGTGAGAAAATTACCATTTTGCCCCTATATTGTACCCTAAGACTTCATAAGCCCATACGAATCAGAAATGACCCTTTTTCCCCTATACGACACATCAGTGCACCATTATGTCCGAGTCACCGAGCATGGGTAGGTAATGGTGCTGCATTGCATGAAACTTGGAGCACAAGTCAATAATGACTGTTTTGCTCCTATGATTCATTTCAAGCATTACACTGCCGCATGAGTGAGAAATGACAATTTTGGCCCTAAATTGTATCTCGAGGCTTAATAAGCCCGTATGAGTGACAAATGACCGTTTTACCCCTTTGTGGCACCAGGCCGCACCATTATGTCTGAGCCACCGAACCTGGCTAGGTAATGAAGCAGCAAGCCACGAAACTTGGCGCACATGTCACTAATGACCATTTTGCCCCTTTGAGTCATTTTGGGCATTATATAGCCACATCAGTGAAAGAATGGCCATTTTTCCCCTAGGTTCTGCCCCGGGGCTTTGTCAGCCCATACTAGTCAGAAATGACTGTTTTGCCCCTATGCAGGACACCGATGCACCATTGTGTCCAAGTCACGAGCATGGTTAGCTAATCATGAGGCAAGCCACGAAACTTGGAGCCCAAGTCACTAATGACCGTTTAGCTCCTTTGATTCATTTCCGGCATTACATGGCCGCACGAATGAGAAAATGACCATTTTACCCATAAGTTGTACCCTAGGGCTTAATAAGCCATACGAGTCCCAAATGACCGTTTTCCCCCTATGCGGCACTTCAGTGCACCATTATGTCCGAGTCACCGACCATGGCTAGGTAATGGTGCAGCAAGCCACGAAACTTGGAGCAAAAATCGCTAATGACAATTTTGCCCCTATTATTCATTTCGGGCATTATACGGCTGCACGTGTGAGAAAATGGAAATTTTATCTCTAAGTTGTACCCAGGGGATTAATAAGCCGATACGAATCACAAATGATCCTTTTCCCCCCATGCGGCACGTCAGTACACCATGATGTCCGAGTCACTGCGCATGGCTAGGAAATGGTGCGGCAAGCCATCAAACTTGGAGCACAAGTCACTAATGACTGTTTTGCCCCTATGATTTATTACGGTCATTACAAGGCCACACAAGTAAGAAAAAGACCATTTTGCCCCCAAGTGGTACATTGGGGATTCATAAGCCCATACGAGTCACAAATGACCCTTATTCCCCTATGTGGCACCTCTCTGCACTATTATGTCTGAGACACCGAGCCTGGATAGGTGATGGAGCTACAAACCACGAAACTTGGAGCACAGGTCACTAATGATCATTTTGCCCCTATGATTCATTTTGGGCATTATGTGGCTGCACGAGTGAGAAAATGACCATTTTGCCCCAGGGCTTAATCTGCCCATACGAGTCACAAATGATTCCCCTATGTGGCACTTCGCTGCTCCATTATGTCCAAGTCACCGACCATGGTTAGGTAATGGTGCAACAAGGCCAAAAAATTGGAGCATAAGTCACTAATGACCGTTTGGCCCCTAAGATTCATTTCGGGCATTAGATGGTCGCATGAGTGAGAAAATGA
The DNA here is from genome assembly GCA_028571225.1 of Parsonsia alboflavescens. Lineage (NCBI taxonomy): Eukaryota > Viridiplantae > Streptophyta > Magnoliopsida > Gentianales > Apocynaceae > Parsonsia > Parsonsia alboflavescens. The sequence continues at coordinate 14,062 of JAOXNR010028896.1, read as the reverse complement.
CCATTTTGCACCTAAGTTGTTCCTCGGGGATTAATAAGCCCTTACGAGTCAAAATGACCATTTTACCCCTATGCGGAACCTCGCTACACCATTTTGTTTGAGTCATCGAGCCTGGCCAGGTAATGGTGTGGCAAGCCATGAAACTTGCAGCACAAGTCACTAACCACCTTTTGGCCCCATGATTCATTTCGAGCGTTACATGGCCACACAAGTGTGAAAATGACCTTTTTTCACCTAAGTTTTACCCCGGGGCCAAATAAGCTCATACGAGTCACAAATGACCGTTTAGCCCCTATGCGGCACTTCGGTGCACGATTATGTCCGTGTCACCAAGCATGGCCAGGTAATAGTGCAGCATGCCACGAAACTTTGACCACAAGTCATTAATGACCGTTTCGCTTCTATGATTCATTTTGGGCATAACATGATCGTTCGAGTGAGAAAATGACCATTTTGCCCCTAAGTTGTACCTCGAGGCTCCAGAAGCCCACACGAGTCACTAATGATCGTTTTGCCTCTATGCGGCACCTCGGTGCACAATTATGTCCAAGTCACCGAGCATGGATAGGTAATGGTGCGGCATGCCACGAAACTTGGAGCACAAGTCTCTACTAACCGTTTTGACTCCTGTGATTCATTTCGCTCATTATATGGCCGCAAGAGTTAGAAAATAACCATTTTACCCGTAAATTGTACCGCGGGGCCTAATAAGCCCATACTAGTCACAAATGACCGTTTTACCCCTATGAGGCATCTCGATACACCATTACGTCCAAGTCACAGAGCATGGCTAGGCAATGGTGTAGCAAGCCATGAAACTTGGAGCACAAGTCACTAATTACAATTTTGCTCCTATGATTCATTTCAGCCATTACATGGTCGAGTATGAAAATGACCACTTAGCCCCTAAGTTGTACCCCAGGGCTTAATAAGCCCATAAGAGTCACAGATGACAGTTTTACCAATATATGGCACCTCACGGCACCTCACTGTACCATTGTGTCTAAGTCACCGAGTCTGCATAGGTAATGGATCTACAAGCAACGAAACTTGGAGCACAAGTCGCTAATGACCATTTTCACCCTATGTTGTACCCCTGGGCTTAATAAGCCCATATGAGTCACAAATGACCGTTTTGCCCCTATGCGGCAATTCAGTGAGCCATGTTGCCCAAGTTAGCATGCATGGTTACGTAATGGGGCGGCAGGCCACGAAACTTGGAGCACACAGCATATTGACCGTGTTGCCCTGTTGATTCATTTTGCTCATTAAATGGCTGGCAATTTTATCCCTAAGTTGTACCCCTGGACTTAATAAGCCCATACGAGTTAAAAATGACCTTTAGGCCCCTATGCGGCACTTCGAAGCACCATCATGTCCGAGTCACCGAGCATGGCTCGATACTGGTGCAACAAGCCACGAAACTTGGAGTACCAGTCACCAATGACCGTTCTGCCCCTAAGATTCATTTCCAACACTATAGCGACGCACGAGTGAGAAAATGATCATTTTGTACCTAAGTTGTACCCGGGGCCTAATAAGCCCATACGAGTCACAAATGACCATTTTACCCCTATGAAGCACCTCGCTACACCATTACGTTTGGGTCATCGAGCCTGGCTAGGTAATGGTGTGGCAGGGCACGAATCTTGGAGCACAAGTCACTAACGATCTTTTGGCCCCATGATTCATTTCCCTCATTACATAGGCACACGAGTCACTAATGACCGTTTTGCCTCTATGCGGCACCTCGGTGCACAATTATGTCCAAGTCACCAAACGTGGCTAGGCAATGGTGCGGCAAGGCATGAAACATGGAGCACAAGTCACTAATGACAATTTTGCTCCTATGATTCATTTCAGCCATTATATGGCCAAGTATGAAAATGACCATTTTGCCCCTAAGTTGTACCCTTGGGCTTAATAAGCCCATACGAGTCACAGATGACCGTTTTGCCCATATATGGCACCTCACTGCACCATTGTGTCTAAGTCACCGAGACTGCATAGGTAAAGGGATCTGCAAGCCACGAATCTTGCTGCACGAGTGAGAAAATGACCATTTTATCCCTAAGCTATACCGCTGGACTTAATAAGCCCATACGAGTTATATATGACCTTTATGCCCCAATGTGGCACTTTGATGCACCATCATGTCTGAGTCACCGAGCATGGCTAGGTATTGGTGCGACAAGCCATGAAACTTGGAGCACAAGTCACTAATGACCGTTCTGCCCCTAAGATTCATTTTGGGCACTATAGCGACGCACGAGTTAAAAAATGACCAGTTTACCCCTAAGTTGCATCTCGGGCCTTAATAAGCTCATACAAGTCACAAATGACCTTTTTAACCCTATGCACCACTTCGGTGCAGCATTATGTTCGAGTCACCGAGCATGGCTAGGTGATGGTGCAGCAGGCCACAAAACTTGGAGCACAAGTCACGAATGACCGTTTAGCTCCTACGATTCATTTCAGGCTTTACATGGCCGCACGAGTGAGAAAATGTCCATTTTACCCATAAGTTGTACCCCGAGGCTTAATAAGCCCATATGAGTCACAAATGACTATTTTGCCCCTACGCGGCACTTCGGTGCACCATTATGTCTGACTCATCGGGCAAGGCTTTTTAATAGTGCGGCAAACCACAAAACTTGGAGCACAAGTTACTAATGAGTGTTTTGCCCCTAAGATTCACTACGGCCATTACAGGGCCACATGAGTGAGAAAATGACCATTTTGCCCCTAAGTAGCCCCCCAGGGCTTAATAAGCCCATACGAGTCATAAATGGTTCTTTTTCCCCTATGTGGCACCTCACAGCACCATTATGTCTAAGTCATCGAGCCTGGCTAGGTATTGGAGCTACAAGCCACGAAAGTTGGAGCAGAAGTCCCTAATGACAGTTTTGCCCCTATGATTCATTTTGGGTTATGTGCCCGCACGAGTGAGAAAATGACCATTTTGCCCCTGGGCTTAATAGTCCCATACGAGTCACGAATCACCGTGTTGCTTGTATGCAGCATTTCGATACACCATTATCATTGTGTCGCCAAGCATGGCCAGGTAATGGAGCAGGAAGCCACGAAAATTGGCGCACAAGTCACTAATGACCGTTTGGCCCCTATGATTCATTTCGAGTATTACATAGCCGCACAGGTGAGAAAATGAATATTTTTCACCTAAGTTGTACCCCAGGGCATAATGACAGTTTTGACCCTATGTGGCACCTCGCTGCCCCATTATGTCCGAGACACCGAGGCCGGCTAACTTGTGTTGCGACAAGCCACGATACTTGGACCACAAGTGGCTATTGAAAATTTTGCCCCTATGCTTTCATTTTGGGCATTATAAAGGCCGCATGAGTGAGAAAATTACCATTTTACCCCTATGTTGTACCCCAAGACATCATAAGCCCATAAGAGTCACAAGTGACCTTTTTTCCCCTATGCGACCCATCATTGCACCATTATGTCCGAGTCACCGAGCATGGCTAGGTAATGGTCCGGCACGCCATGAAACTTGGAGCACAAGTCAATGATGACCATTTTGCGCAGATGACTCATTTCAAGCATTACATGGCCGCACGAGTGACAAAATGACCATTTTGGCCCTAAATTGTAACTCGAGGCTTAATAAGCCAATATGAATAAAAAATGACCATTTTGTCCCGTTGTGGCACCTGGCTTGGTAATGGAGCAGCAAGTCACAAAACTTGGCGTACATGTCCCTAAGGACCATTTTGCCCCTTCGACTCATTTTGGGCACTATATAGCCACATCAGTGAAAAAATGGCCATTTTACCCCAAAGTTGTACCCCGGGCTTAGTCAGCCCATACTAGTCAAAAATGACTGTTTTGCCCCTATGCAGCACACCAATGCACCATTATGTCCAAGTCACAAGCATGGTTAGCTAATGGTGAGGCAAGCCACGAAACATGGAGCACAAGTCACTAATGACCGTTTAGCTCCTTTGATTCATTTCCGGCATTACATGGCCACACGAGTGAGAAAATGACCATTTTACCCATAAGTTGTACCCCCGGGCTTAATAAGCCTATACGAGTCACAAATGACTGTTTTGCCCTATGCGGCACTTCAGTGCACCATTATGTTCGAGTCACCGAGCATGGCTAGGTACTGGTGCAGAAAGCCACGAAACTTGGAGCAAAAGTCACTAATGACAGTTTTTCCCCTATGATTCATTTCGGGGATTATATGGTCGGACGAGTGAGAAAATGGAAATTTTATAGCTAAGTTGTACACAGTGGATTAACAAGCCCATAAGAATCACAAATGATCCTTTTGCCCCTGTGCGGCACGTCGGTACACCATGATGTTTGAGTCACTATGCATGGCTAGGAAATGGTGCAGCAAGCCATGAAACTTGGAGCACAAGTCACTAATCACCGTTTTGCCCCTATGGATCATTTTGGGCATTATGTGTCTGCACGAGTGAGAAATTGACCATTTTGCCCCAGGGCATAATAGTCCCATACGAGTCACGAATCACCGTTTTGCCTATATGCAGCATTTGGCTACACCATTATCTTTGAGTTGCCAAGCATGGATATGTAATGGATCGGCTAGCCACGAAAATTTTTGCACAAGTCACTAATGACCGTTTGGCCCCTATGATTCATTTCGAGTGTTACATAGCCACACAGGTGAGAAAATGAATATTTTTCACCTAAGTTGTATCCCGGGGCATAATATGCCCATACGAGTCAAAAAAGACCGTTTCGACCCTATGAGGCACTTCGGTGCACCACTATGTCCGAGCTACCGAGCATGCCTAGGTAATGGTTCGGCAAGCCATGAAACTTGGAGTACAAGTCACTAATGACTGTTTTGCTCCGATGATTCATTTCTGGCAATACTTGGCTGCACGAGTGACCATTTTACCCATAAGTTGTACCCCGGGGCTTAATAAGCCCATATGAGTCTTAAATGACCATTTTGCCCCCATACAGCACATTGGCACACCATTATGTCCGAGTCATCGACCATGGCTAGTTAATGGTGCGGCGAACCACAAAACTTGGAGCACAAGTAACTAATGACCGTTTTTCCCCTATGCAGCATTTTGGTGCACCATTTTGTCCGAATCATCGAGCATTGATAGGTGATGGTGCGGCAGGCCACAAAACTTGTAGCACAGCTCACTATCAACCGTTTTACCCCTTTGATTCATTTCGTTGATTATATGGCCGCACAAGTAAGAAAATGACCATTTTCCCCTTATGTTGCACGACGGGGCTTTATATGCCAATACAAGTCACAGATGACAGTTTTGACCCTATGTAGCACCTCGCTACACCACTATGTCCAAGAGACAGAGCCCGGCTAGGTTGTGCTGCGGCAAGGCACGATACTTGGACCACAAGTGGCTAATGAAAATTCTGCCCCGATGCTTTCATTTCGGGCATTATATGACCACATGAGTGAGAAAATTACCATTTTGCCCCTATGTTGTACCCCAGACTTCATAAGCCCATACGAGTCAGAAATAACCCTTTTTCCCCTATGTGACACATCAGTGCACCATTATGTCCGAGTCACCGAGCATGGGTAGGTAATGGTGCGGCACGCCATGAAACTTGGAGCACAAGTCAATAATGACCGTTTTGCTCCTATGATTCATTTCGAGCATTACACTGCCGCACGAGTGAGAAAATGACCATTTTGGCCCTAAATTGTATCTCGAGGCTTAATAAGCCCATATGAGTCACAAATGACCGTTTTGCCCCTTTGTGGCACCTGGCTACACGATTATGTCTGAGCCACCGAAACTGGCCAGGCAATGGAGCAGCAAGCCACGAAACTTGGCGCACATGTCAATAATGACCATTTTGCCCCTTTGACTCATTTTGGGCATCATATAGCCACTTCAGTCAAAAAATAGCCATTTTACCCCTAAGTTGTACCCCGGGGCTTTGCAGCCCATACTAGTCACAAATGACTATTTCGCACCTATGTAGCACACCGATGCACCATTATGTCCAAGTCACGAGCATGGTTAGCAAATGGTGAGGCAAGCCACGATACTTGGAGCCCAAGTCACTAATGACCGTTTAGCTCCTTTGATTCATTTCCGGCATTACATGGCCGCACGAATGAGAAAATGACCATTTTACCCATAAGTTATACCCTTGGGCTTAATATGCCATACGAGTCCCAAATGACCGTTTTGCCCCTATGCTGCACTTCAGTGCACCATTATGTCCGAGTCACCGTGCATGGCTAGGCAATGGTGCAACAAGCCACGAAACTTGGAGCAAAAATTGCTAATGACAATTTTGCCCCTATGATTCATTTCGGGCATTACATGGCCAAACGAGTGAGAAAATGGAAATTTTATCTCTATGTTGTACCCAGGGGATTAATAAGTCGATACGAATCACAAAAGATCCTTTTGCCCCTATGCGGCATGTCAGTACACCATGATGTCCGAGTCACTGCACATGGCTTGGAAATGGTGCGGCAAGCCATGAAACTTGGAGCGCAAGTCACTAATGACTGTTTTGCCCCTAAGATTTATTACGGTCATTACAAGGCCGCACGAGTAAGAAAAAGACCATTTTGCCCCCAAGTGGTGTATTGGGGCTTCATATGCCCATACGAGTCACAAATGACCCTTATTCCCCTATGTGGCACCTCGCTGCACTATTATGTCCAAGTCACCGACCATGGTTAGGTAATGGTGCAACAAGGCAAGAAAATTGGAGCATAAGTCACTAATGACCGTTTGGCCCTATGATTCATTTCGGGCATTGCATGGTCGCACGAGTGATAAAATGACCATTTTGTACCTAAGTTGTACCCCGGGGCCTAATAAGCCCTTACGAGTCACAAATGACCATTTTACCCCTATGCGGCACCTTGCCACACCATTATGTTTGAGTCATCGAACCTGGCTAGGTAATAGTGTGGCAAGCCATGAAACTTGGAGCACAAGCCACTAACGACCTTTTGGCCCCATGATTCATTTCGAGCGTTACTTGGCCACACAAGTGAGAAAATGACCTTTTTTCACCTAAGTTTTACCTCGGGGCCAAATAAGCTCATACGAGTCACAAATGACCGTTTAGCCCTATGCGGCACTTCAGTGCACCATTATGTCCGTGTCACGAAGCATGGCTAGGTAATAGTGTAGCAAGCCACGAAACTTGGACCACAAGTCACTAATGACCGTTTTGCTAATATGATTCATTTTGGGCATAACATGGTCGCGCGAGGGACAAAATGACCGTTTTGCCCCTAAGTTGTACCTCGAGGCTTAAGAAGCCCACACGAGTCACTAATGACCGTTTTGCCTCAACGCGGCACCTCGGTGCACAATTATGTCCAAGTCACCGAGCATGGCTTCGTAATGGTGCGACAAGCCACGAAACTTGGAGCACAAGTCTCTACTGACCGTTTTGGCTCCTGTGATTCGTTTCTCTCATTATATGTCCGCACGAGTTAGAAAGTAACCAATTTACCCGTATGTTGTACCCCGGGGCCTAATAAGCCCATACGAGTCACAAATGACCGTTTTACCCTTATGAGGCACCTCGATACACCATGATGTCCGAGTCACTGAGCAAGGATAGGCAATGGTGCGGCAAGCCATGAAACTTGGAGCACAAGTCACAAATGACAATTTTGCTCCTACGATTCATTTCAGCTATGACATGGCAGAGTATGAAAATGACCATTGTGCCCTTAAGTTGTACCCAAGGCTTAATAAGCCCATAAGAGTCATAGATGACCGTTTGACCAATATATAGCACCTCACGGCACCTCACTACACCATTGTGTCTAAGTCACCGAGTCTGCATAGGTAATGGATCTACAAGCAACGAAACTTGGAGCACAAGTCGCTAATGACCATTTTCACCCTATGTTGTAACCCTGGGCTTAATAAGCCCATATGAGTCACAAATGACCGTTTTGCCCCTATGCGGCAATTCGGTGAGCCATGTTGTCCAAGTTAGCTCGCATGGTTACGTAATGGGGCAGCAGGCCACGAAACTTGGAGCTCAAGGCATATTGACCGTGTTGCCCTGTTGATTCATTTCGCTCATTAAATGGCTGCACGAGTGAGAAAATGGCCATTTTATCCCTAAGTTGTACCCCTGGACTTAATAAGCCCATACGAGTTATAAATGACCTTTAGGCCCCAATGCGGCACTTCGATGCACCATCATGTCCAAGTCACCGAGCATGGCTCAGTAATGGTGCGACAAGCCACGAAACTTGGAGCACAAGTCACTAATGACCATTCTACCCCAAAGATTCCTTTCGGGCACTATAGCGACGCACGAGTGAGAAAATGCCCATTTTGCACCATCATGTCTAAGTCACCGACCCTGGCTAGGTATTGGAGCAGCAAGCCACGAAACTTGGAGCAAAAGTCACTAATGACAGTTTTGCCCCTATGATTCATTTTGGGCATTATGTGGCATGAGTGAGAAAATGACAATTTTGCCTCAGGGCTTATTAGTCCCATACGAGCCACCAATCACCGTTTTGCCTGTATGCAGCATTTCGCTGCACCATTATCTTTAAGTCGCCAAGCATGGTCAGGTAATGGAGCGGGAAGCCACTAAAATTGGCGCACTAGTCTCCAATGACCGTTTGGCCCCTATGATTCATTTCGGGTATTAGATAGCCACACAGGTGAGAAAATGAATATTTTTCACCTAAGTTGTACACCAGGGCATAATAAGCCTATAAGAGTCAAAAATGACCGTTTTGACCCTATGAGGCACTTCGGTGCACCACTATGTCCGGCCACCGAGCATGCCTAGGGAATGGTTCGGCAAGCTATGAAACTTGGAGCACAAGTCACTAATGACCATTTTGCTCCTATGATTCATTTCAGGAAATATTTGGCCACACGAATGAGAAAATGACCATTTTACCCATAAGTTGTACCTCGGGGCTTAATAAGCCCGTATGAGTCATAAATGACCGTTTTGCCCCTATACGGCACATTGGCGCACCATTATGTCCAAGTCATCGACCATGGCTAGTTAATGGTGCGGCGAATCACAAAACTTGGAGCACAAGTCACTAATGACCATTTTGCCCCTATGCAGCATTTCGGTGCACCATTTTGTCCGACTCATCGAGCATTGATAGGTGATGGTCCGCAGGCAACAAAACTTGTAGCACAACTCACTATCGACCATTTTGCCCGTATGATTCATTTCGTTGATTATATGGCCGCACAAGTAAGAAAATGACCATTTTTCCCTCATGTTGTACCACGGGGCTTTATATGCCAATACAAGTCACAAATGACAGTTTTGACCCTATATGGCACCTCGCAGCACCATTATGTCCGAGACACCGAGCCCGGCTAGGTTGTGCTGCGGCGCGCCACGATACTTGGACCTCAACTGGCTAATGAAAATTTTGCCCCTATGCTTTCATTTTGGGGATTATATGGCCGCATGAGTGAGAAAATTACCATTTTGCAACTATGTTGTACCCCAAGACTTCATAAGCCCATACAAGTCACAAGTGACCCTTTTTCCCCTATGCGACACATTAGTGCACCATTATATCCGAGTCACCGAGCATGGCTAGGTAATGGTGCGGCATGCCATGAAACTTGGAGCACAAGTCAATAATGACCGTTTTGCTCCTATGATTCATTTTGATCATTACATGGCCGCACAAGTGAGAAAATGACCATTTTGGCCCTAAATTGTATCTCAAGGCTTAATAAGCTCATATGAGTCACAAATGACCGTTTTGCCCCTTGGTGGCACCAGACTGCACCATTATGTCTGAGCCACCGAACCTGGCAAGGTAATGGAGCAGCAAGCCACGAAACTTGGCGCACATGTCACTAATGACCATTTTGCCCCTTTGACTCATTTTGGGCATAATATAGCGACATCAGTGAAAAAATGGTCATTTTACCCCTAAGTTGTACCCCGGGGCTTAGTCAGCCCATACTAGTCACAAATGACTGTTTTGCCCCTATGCAGCACCCCAGTGCACCATTATGTCGAAGTCACGAGCATGGTTAGCTAATGGTGAGGCAAGCCACGAAACTTGGAGCACAAGTCACGAATAACCATTTAGCTCCTTTGATTCATTTCCGGCATTACCTGGGCGCACGAGTGAGAAAATGACCATTTTACCCATAAGTTATACCCCGGGGCTTAATAAGCCCATACAAATCACAAATGATCGTTTTGCCCCTATGCGGCACTTCAGTGCACCATTATATCCAAGTCACAGAGCATGGCTAGGAAATGGAGCAGCAAGCCATGAAACATGGAGCAAAAGTCACTAATGATAGTTTTGCGCCTATGATTCAATTCGGGCATTATATGGCCGCACGAGTAAGAAAATGGAAATTTTATCGCTAAGTTGTACCTGGGGGATTAATAAGCCCATATGAATCACATATGAACCTTTTGCCCCTATGCGACATGTCGGTATACCATGATGTCCGAGTCACTGCGCATGGCTAGGAAATTGTGCGGCAAGCCATGAAACTTGGAGCACACGTCACTAATGACTATTTTGCCCCTATGATTTATTACGGTCATCACAAGGCCGCACGAGTAAGAAAAAGACCATTTTGCCCCCAAGTGGTATGTTGGGGCTTCATAAGCCCATACGAGTCACAAATGACCCTTATTCCCCTATGTGGTGCCTCACTACACCATTATGTCTGAGACACCGAGCCTGGCTAGGTAATGGAGCTACAAACCACGAAACTTGGAGCACACAGGTCACTAATGATCGTTTTGCCCCTATGATTCATTTTGGGCATTATGTGGCTACACGAGTGAGAAAATGACCATTTTGCCCCAGGGCTTAATATGCCCATAGGATTCACAAATGATTCCCCTATGTGGCACTTCACTGCACCATTATGTCCAAGTCACCGACCATGGTTTGGTAATGGTGCAACAAGGCAAGAAAATTGGAGCATAAGTCACTAATGACCGTTTGGCCCCTATGATTCATTTCGGCCATTACATGGCCGCATGAGTGAGAAAATGACCATTTTTGTACCTATGTTGTACCTCGGGCTCAATAGGCCCATACGAGTCACAAATGACTATTTTACGCCTATGAAGCACCTCGCTACACCATTATGTTTCAGTCATCGAACCTGGCTTGGTAGTGGTGTGGCAAGCCACGAAACTTGGAGCACAGGTCACTAACGATATTTTTGTCCCATGATTCATTGTGCTCATTACATGGCCACACAAGTGAGAAAATGACCTTTTTTCACCTAAGTTTTACCCCAGCGCCAAATAATAGGAGTCACAAATGACTGTTTAGCCAATATGCGGCACTTTGGTGCACCATTATGTCCGTGTCACCAAGCGTGGCTAGGCAATAGTGCAGCAAGCCAGGAAACTTGGACCACAAGTCACTAATGACAATTTTGCTCCTATGATTCATTTCAGCAATTACATGGCCGAGTATGAAAATGACCATTTTGCCCCTAAGTTGTACCCCAGGGCTTAATAAGCCCATACGAGTCATAGATGACCGTTTGCCCATATATGGCACCTCACGGCACCATTGTGTCTAAGTCATCGAGTCTGCATAGGTAATGGATCTGCATGCCATGAAACTTGGAGTACAAGTCACTAATGACCATTTTGCTCCTATGATTCATTTCCGGCATTATATTGCCAAACGATTAAGAAAGTGACCATTTTGCCCCAATATTGTACCCCTGGGCTTAATAAGCCCATATGAGTCATAAATGACCGTTTTGCCGCTATGCGGCAATTCGGTGCACCATTTTGTCCGAGTTAGAATGCATGGATACGTGATGGTGCGGCAGGCCACGAAACTTGGAGCACAAGTCACTATTGACTGTGTTGCCCTGATGACTCATTTCGCTCATTAAATGGCTACACGAGTGAGAAAATGACCATTTTATCCCTAAGTTGTACCCCTGGATTTAATAAGCCCATACGAGTTATAAATGACCTTTATGCCCCAATGCGGCACTTCGATGCACCATCATGACCGAGTCACCGAGCATGGCTAGGTAATGGTGCGATAAGCCACAAAACTTGGAGCACAAGTCACTAATGGCCATTCTGCCCTTAAGATTCATTTCAGGAACCATAGCGATGCACGAGTGAGAAAATGACCATTTTACCCCTAAGTTGCACTTCGGGCCTTAATAAGCCCATAGAAGTCACAAATGACCTTTTTGCCCCTATGCAGCACCTCGGTGCACCATTATGTTCGAGTCACCGAGCATGGCTAGGTAATGGTGTAGCCGGCCACGAAACTTGGACCACAAGTCACTAATGACCGTTTAACTCCTACAATTCATTTCGGGCTTTACATGGCCGCACGTGTGAGAAAATGTCCATTTTACCCATAAGTTGTACCCCGAGGCTTAATAAGCCCATATGAGTCACAAATGACTATTTTGCCCCTATGCGGCACGTTGGTACACCATTATGTCCGACTCATCGAGCACGGCTTGTTAATAGTGCGGCAAACCATGAAACTTGGAGCACAAGTAACTAATGATTGTATTGCCCCTATTATTCACTACAGCCATTACATTGCCACAAGAGTGTGAAAATGACCATTTTGCCCCTAAGTAGCCCCCCGGGGCTTAATAAGCCTATACGAGTCATAAATGACAGTTTTTCCCCTATGTGGCAGCTCACATCATCATTAGGTCTAAGTCACCGAGCCTGGCTAGGTATTGGAGCTGCCAGGCACGAAACTTGGAGCAAAAGTCACTAAAGACAGTTTTGCCCCTATGATTCATATTGGGCATTATGTGCCCGCACGAGTGAGAAAATGAACATTTTGCCCCGGGGTTTAATAGTCGCATACGAGTCACCAATCACCGTTTTTCCTGTATGTAGCATTTCCCTACACCATTATCTTTTAGTATCCAAGCATGGCCAGGTAATGGAGCGGGAAGCCACGAAAATTGGCACACAAGTCACTATGACCGTTTGGCCCCTATGATTCATTTCGGGTATTACATAGCCGCAGAGGTGAGAAAATGAATATTACATAGCCCCTATGAGTCACTAATGATCGTTTTGCCCCTATGCAGCATTTCGGTGCACCATTTTGTCCGACTCATCTAGCATTGATAGGTGATGGTGCGGCAGGCCACAAAACTTGGATCACAACTCACTATTGACCGTTTTGCCCCTATTCATTTCGATGATTATTTGGCCGCACAAGTAAGAAAATGACCATTTTTCCCTTATGTTGTACCACGGGGCTATATATGCCAATACAAGTCACAAATGACAGTTTTGACCCTATGTGGCACCTCGATGCACCATTATGTCCGAGACATCGAGCCTGGCTAGGTTGTGATGTGGCAAGCCACGATACTTGGACCACAAGTTGCTAATGAAAATTTTGCCCCTATGCTTTCATTTCGGGCATTATATGGCTGCATGAGTGAGAAAATTACCATTTTGCCCCTATGTTGTACCCCAAGACTTCATAAGCCCATACGAGTCACAAATGACCCTTTTTCCTCTATGCGACACATCAGTACACCATTATGTCCGAGTCACAGAGCATGGCTAGGTAATGGTGCGGCACGCCATGAAACTTTGAGCACAAGTCAATAATGACCGTTTTGCTCCTATGATTCTTTTCAAGCATTACATGGCCGCACGAGTGAGAAAATGACCATTTTGGCCCTAAATTGTATCTCGAGGCTTAATAAGCCCATATGAGTCACAAATGACCGTTTTGCCCCTTTGTGGCACCTGGGTGCACCATTATGTCTGAGCCACCGAACCTGGCCAGGTAATGGAGCAGCAAGCCACGAAACTTGGAGCACAAGTCACTAATGACCGTTTGGCCCCTATAATTCATTTCGGGCATTACATGGTCGCACCTAAGTTGTACCCTGGGGCTTAATAAGCCTATACGAGTCACAAATTACCATTTTGCCACTTTGCGACTCTTCATTGCACCATTATCTCTGAGTCACCGGGCATGGCCGGGTGACACAATTGGAAACAGAATTTGAAGATTCGTTCTTGTTCAGAAACTTGCAAAAGTTTTCTTCTTCTTGTTTTGATTCAG
>JAOXNR010028885.1:0-18096 GCA_028571225.1 Parsonsia alboflavescens | reverse complement strand
ATGGATTTCTTAATTTAGGGTTTCCCCCCCCCCCCCCCCCCCGCCTTTTTTAGGAAAAATCCTAAAAGAAATAACATTACTAAAGTCATAAGATTAATTATTGGAGAACAACTTTTTCTTTCTCAAAAAATCTGATTAACTATTATGTTAATATTTAGTAGAACATCCAATGTTACAATTTTCTGCGCATATCTAAAATAATTTAACCTTTCTTTCCCTTTATGGGATTAATTTAGACTCATTTTTATTAAACTTTACAGAAGTACTCTTATCAACTATATAAAATTATAATCATATTTGATTTCGATGTAAATAAAATTCATTTATTATAAGAATTGTTACGTTCATTCTCACGTGAAGAATATTAAGGTTCGAGTACTTCTCTTTCCTCCTTAGTTAATTAATTATTATATTTTCCTCTCTTTTTTTTTCAATAAAACCGTCCCAAGACAGGGGGGTTAGGCACTGACCCCTACCTGTTTATTCAAGAAAGAAAGAGATGAAAGGGGCGTAATTCTAGGAAATAATCTATCTAAAATAGGCAACTTGTGTGCCTTATTTATGTGATAAAGCTGCCAACTAATTTTGTGAATGATCTTGCTAGGACTACTGGTTTCATCAGAAAGGAAGGATGCACACCGAGCAACTCAAATTTCATGACAAATTAGCAATGGAATAAGTTTAACTAAGTTGTCCAATCTTCGTGACTGGTAGCTCCATTGCTGTAATCTGTCCTCCAGCTCCACTAAACCTTATGTGCCCATACTGCTATGGCAATCTTGCAGCCACCAAATAGATGCTCAATCGATTCTCCTGACTCTTCACAGTGACATCGAGACGCTAGATGAAAACCTAGTCAAGCTCTCATGTCATCTGTCGCCAAATACTTGTTGCTCATTTTCCACATGAATATAGACCATGAGAGTGAAATCTTGGAATGGAAGAAGGTCTCAGTAATTGTATCGTCCAACTCGTCCTTCTCCAAAGCCAAGATGCAATCAGAGATATTAAACCTTCCTGAGGAAGACAAATTCCAGACGAAAGTATCGTCAGAATCCTCTACTATTAGTGATTCTACCTAAGAACAAGATTGCTCATAAGTCGCCACACTCAGGAGCCTCCTTCAGTCAAATCCTCGCCCGACTGAAACCCATATTTTATCTTCAAATATCGAGCCCACAAAGAATATAATGTGCGAAATTTCCACCACAACTTAAAGCCATGAGCCATGACTGTACGATCAAGAGACCGGACTGCCAAACCTCCTTTTACATCAAACCGGGTGATGGTGCTCCAGCTACACCAATGTCTATTCCTACCTAATTCCGAATGTCCCCAGAAGAAGCAGGCAAATTGCCATTCAACTTGTCGAATTACCTGCTTATGAGGGTTAGTAACTGCTAATAAATAGACAGCCATAGCCGATAGAACATGCTTGATCAATATCAGCCTCCCTCCCGGAGAAAGATACTTTCTCCGCCACCCGTTGATGCGAGCTTTAATCTTACTAATAAGGGGCTCATAGTAGTAGATCTTAGCTCTTCCTGGAAAGATTGGACAACCCAAATAAACCATTAGCAAAGGCTGAATAATGCAACCAGTAAGATCTGCAAGAAGTTCTCGCAACTGGGCTAATATGTGAGAAGAGAGATACATAGAGCTCTTGTGAAAATTAATTTTCTAACCCGAACAATCCTGATAGAACCCAAGGAAGGCTATTAGCGATTGTAGGCCCTTCTTTAATCCTCGGGTAAAAATAATGACATCATATGCAAAACTCAAGTGAGAGACAGAAAGGCGAATGCACTCGGTGATATAGTTGCCCATTTCACCATTACACAATAATCTGTTCAAACCCCGAGAGAGCACTTCTACAGCCAATATGAACAAGGTAGCAGATCCCCTTGACGAACACCCCAAGTGGAAGGAAAAAAGCCGCATAATTTCCCATTGACTGTGACAGAGAACTTATTAAACGCCAAACAGTTAAATATGAGATTCAAAAAGTGCTAAAACCACATTTCCCCAATACCTCCATAAGAAAGGACCTCTTCACCATATCAAGCTTTAAGATCATATTGCCCCCAATGCACTTCTTATTCAATGAATGAATTAACTCTGACGCCAACAAAATGTTATCAGATATGTTCCTACCCTTCACAAAACCTCCTTGATTCGGACAAATCAATGTGGGAAGCAACTTAGCAAGTCATAGAGAAAGTACCTTCCCAATTACCTTTGACGAAAGGTTACAAAGGCTAATTTGCCAGAAATCAGCAAAAGATGACTAATTGTCCTTCTTCGGAATGAGAACAATCTGAGTTGCTGTAAAAAATTGAGGCATTCGTACCCCCGACTAGAAATCCTGGACTGCTTGTAGCATGTCGAGTTTAATTAGGTCCCAAAAGGATGTGAAAAATCTCCCCAAAAAGCCATCTACCCAGCTGCACTATCTCCATCAAAGCTGAAAGCAGCAGCCTGAACCTCCTCCAAATCTAATAGAGCCCAGAGCTCCTTGTTCATCTCTTGAGAAATCTCCTTCGGAATCGCAGCAGTAAACTTGTGTGGATCTTGTTGGCAGCCAACTTCTGCTGTCAACAACCCCGAGAAGAATTGCACCACCTCTTGCTCTATTTTCTCTTTTTCTGTCAACCAATTCTCATCTCTATCTTTAATTTTATGAATCTGGAGTGCTGCCTTCCTGGAGTGCCAATAAGCCGAAAAATATGACTTATTTCCTTCCCCGTCTTGAAGCCATCTTATGCTGGATTTTTGTTTCCAAAAAATTTCTTGGTTCGTCAAGTGGAATATCAAGTCAGATCTTGCTCTATGAAGCTGTTCACGGTTATCTTTTGAAGCGTCTACTATGTAAACTTCGTCTAAAGTGGAAACCGAATTCTCTGCCAGCTGAACATTGTTCATGATGTTGCCAAACACTTCTTTATTCCAGATTCTTAGTATTTTGCCGAACACTTCTTTATTCTAGATTCTTAGCAGTGCTATAAAAAGTATTTTGCCAACTCTCTATCACCATCAATCGGTCCAGTCTACGCCAAAGAGGAGTAAAAGTATGGCAATACCATGCATAATTACTGCACATATATGGTAAATCTAATAAACCACAGTGCTCCAAGCTATCGTTAAACTCCCGAATTGGTCTTAATGCCGGCTTGGAGCCTAGGCTTTCTTCTAGATTCCATACCACACTAATATCTCCCCCGATCAGGCACGGCATTACTGTTAATGTTGAAACTTCTGCCATCTCAAGCCACAACAACGGCCTATCTATGTAGTCACGAGCGGCATAAACAAAAGACATGATAAAATCATCATCCACCCCCATACACCATCCAACTCTACAAGTCAACATTTGATTTGTATCCCTCTCCACAACAATAGGAAAATCAGAACTCCAAAACAGCCAAAATTTTCCCATTAGCATTAGAGTAATAATGAGGCAATTTCAGCTTGTATGCATTGGAAGCAATGCGAGAAGAATTAACCAGAGGCTCCAAAATAGCCACTATACTAAACTTATGATGTAAGATGTACAATTTCAGCTTTTCCGAAGAGGTTGAATTACCTATTCCTCTTTTATTCTAGATTAGAAGGTTTTTCATATTGACTTATTAGACAAAGAGCTATATCGAAGTTGTTGTCTAGTGACCACATTTGAAGGAGGAATGTCCTTTTTCTTTCTGACAACATTTTGGTGGAGTTGATTGAACATCACTTGTTTCTGGAATTTCCACATCTAGATATCTCGGAATTGGATTTACTGCATCTTGGTTCGAGGAGGAATCCCGCGATGTACTAGAATGGGGGTCTCTTAATTGTGCAACCTCCTTAACAACTGCTGGCTCATTTCGAACTAGCTGCCCCTCTGTCTGCACTTCTGGAACATGTTCTGCCACTTCCATCTGCTGTCTAATAGCCTCTGCTGGATGTTTGCTGCCTAGATCACCTTCATGGGAAGATTGCCCTTCTGTTTGGTTGCCCGCTGAAATTTCATGAACTGGAACTGGAACTTCACATGCTGAAACTTCAGGGGAATTGTCAGGCAACACCTAAGCCTTTACTTCTCTGTCCACAACTGAAGACTGAGGCTTTTACACCAGAATCGCCCAATCTTATCCCTTCGGATCTGTTGCCTCTTTCCCGGCTGAAACTTGTATCTGCTACATGGATTGCAGCAGGGTTGAATATATTGTTTTTGTTTCTTTTATCTTTCACACCTGCGTATTCTTCACTGATTGATGCTGTTGTGTTACCCAGCTGGCTGCCGACTCATTTTTCACATTCAAATTTGGATTCTTAACGCAACATGAATCTTGAGAGTGGCCAATTTTCCTGCAAAAGGAACAGTAATGCAACTTATGTTCAAATGCGATTGGTTACCAAAGCCTGAGTCTTCCTGATTTATCCAAATGCGGTGTGGTGAAGTTCGCAGCAGATCAAACTCAACACACACCCAAGCCACACTCGGTCTCGACATATTGGCTGTAGGAACATAAACCTTTAGACTTTTGCCAATGACAGAAGCAAAGGAGTGCAGAATCTCCTTCCGAAAGAAGTGGATTGGAAGATTGGGGAAGGATATCCATGCCAGAATGGTAGATGACTCTTCTATGTCATGGAATTGTGGTGTCCATTTAAGCACTCTCATCGGGACGCCATTAACCACCCAAACTCCTTTCAACCACATACGGCAGTAATCTTCCTCGTGAGAAACCTGGATCAGTATATGTCGTGCATCAATCAAGCCGATTGTGTATTCCCCCTTAAGTCCTATCGTTTGGAAAGATATCCGAACAATTTCAAGGGTCGGTTTACCATATGAGGCTGTATTTACTTGGGTATTCCTAACTATTCTAAAGGATATATCCTTCTAAATCTACACTCTATACAGATGTTCATATCAAGGAGTTGTGTTTTTCATGAAATCGTTTTTCCTTTCTAGAATTTGGATACATTCATTCCTCATTTTTCCCCTTCTTTACCTTCTTCTTTTTCAACTCCTCATTCTGCCTTTGATGATTCTTTACCACCTCTTGTTCCTATTCTTTTTCTTCTTCTCAAACATTTGAACCACTGACTTCCTCTACTGATTCTTTTCAAAATCTAATGGAGATCTAAGAGCATACATGCCATTGGAGAATTCATGGACAAACTCATATGAAGAACCTAGGAGAATCAATCTATTTAGCTTCAAATGTGGGGGTTTACAATTCAAGGGCAACTATACTAAAGATGAGATCTACAGATCAGCAAAACAAGGTTGATGGTTCTGATTATCAAAAGGTTTGTAAACTTAGAAAGTCTCCATATGGATTGAAACAAGCAAGTAGAGAGTGGAATGCAAAACTTTCAGAGGCTTTACTTGACAAAGGGTTTCAACAAACAAGCAAATAGAGTAATTGTATTACTTCTATATGTTGATCATGTAATATTTTTAGGGAACCATCTTGAAGACATTGAAGAGATAAAGAGCTTCTTACATCAAAAGTTCAAGATCAAAGATTTGGGGGAATTATAGTACTTCATGGGGTTAGAAGTTGCTAGAAATAGAGAAGGTGTAAACCTATGTCAAAGGAAGTACACGATAGACTTATTCAAGGAGTATGGATTCACTAATTGCGAGCCTGCAACTACTCCTATGGAAGCTGGAATTAAACTAGCTGCTAAGGACTTAAAATTACTCACTGATAAAACTTGGTATAGGTGTTTGATTGGGAAGCTATTATATTTGACCAACACAAGGCCTGACGTTAGTTTTTCTGTTTAGTTAAGTCAGTACTTGGATTCACCTACTAAGTCTCATCTCAAGGTTGCATGACATCTAGTAAGTTATCTTAAGGGAACAATTGGTTTGGGGTTGTTCCATGCAGCAGAAAGTACATTGGAGCTTCAAGCCTTTCTGATTCAGATTAGGGAGGATGCACTAAAACAAGCAAATCTATTACAGGTTTCTTGTTTCTTTCTAGGAAGTTCTTTGGTGGCATGGAAAGCAAAGAAGAAAACTAACATATCTTGAAGCTCTGCAGAGGCAGAGTATGGGGCTATGGCATATACTACATGTGAGATACAATGACTGCTTTTTTTGTTGGGAGAGTTGCAGATTAAGCATGAAAAGGGTATACAATTGTATCGTGATAATAAGGTTGCCATTTATATTGTTGAGAATCCAGCTCTCCATGAAAGAACAAAACATATAGAGCATGATTGCCATTTCATAGGAGAGAAATATCATAAGGGGGTGATCAAACCTCTTTCAATTACAACAAATCATCCAAATCATCAGTTTGCAGACATGTATACAAAGGCTTTGCGTCGTGCACCATTTCATAACATTCTGAAGGAGTTTCCTTTGCAAAATTTGTTTGTAAAGTCTGGCAATGCAAGTTAATGGATGACAAGCCAGTGCTGTCAGTGAAGTAGGCTGGAACGAGTTCGGAATGAGCTCAACTTTGACTTTTGGGCTTTTTATGTTTTTAGAGTTTTATTTCCAATTAGGTTTAGGGTAGATTTTAGGTTATAAATATCTCGTTTTGTCTTCAACTATAGACAGGCTTTTTCAATGTGATTTTTCTAACTTTTGTCATTAAACTGAAAACTTGTGTGTTTTCACAATATCCAGTTTCTTTCTATTTAGCCGTTTTTTTCGTCCCTGTTTATTGCATCAGTTGGTATCAAAGCACTTGGTTGCCTTCACCAATGGCTGAACAGAATCGTGCTGGTCGTGGACGGCGTCGTGCTAGAAGGGGATGTGGAGTCGTTCCTGAAGAAAACGAACAGCCTCGTCAATGAGACCTGCGAGAAAACAAAAACGAAGAACAAAGAAGCCGAATACAAGACTTGGAACTGCAACTGGGCAAGTTAGGTTGGACGTTCAGATTAAGCAGGGGGCGGAATCAAAGATTGAATCCCAAGATGAGGGAGAAAACGTCAATCCGTTTGGGGTTTTGAACCAGGGGCATAATCAAGCAAAATGACCTGGCAGACAATCTTCCTTCCAGAATCTCGGCATGAAAATCTAGATTTCCAATTAGGCGAGTAGGCATATTGAAAGATCATAAAAAATAAATTAAAAAAAAAGATCCAAAGTTTGAGCGTTCCGAAACTATTGTCGTCATACTGTTCATCGTTACTATTCCGGAGGCACTGTTCATCCGAACTAAAAGTTGTGATTTTTCTTGAGTTCATGTTATTAGATTTTTTGTATATATTTATTTATTTATTTTAATTAGAGTTCTTTTGGGTCAAAAGTTCTAGTAGAAATGCACCTAGTGAAGACGAGTCAGATTCGAGGGTGAATCTTTTCCAAGCCGGGGAGAATAATGCAAGTTGGTCCAAGCTCGAAGTGGGCTCAACTCTGTCTTTTGGGCATTTTATGTTTTCAGGGCTTTTTTAGTTTCCAATTACGTTTATGGTAGATTTTGGGTTATAAATATCTCATTTTGTCTTCAGTTATACACAGGCTTTTTTACAATGTGATTTTTCCGACTTTTGTCGTTAAACTGAAAACATAGGTGTTTTCACGATATCCAGTTTCTTTCTGTTTAGCCTTTTTTTCATCCCTGTTTTTTGCATCAGTTAGCATTAGTTAGTTGGTTATTAGTCAATTGTACAGCTGTGTATATCCCACTTGTAGTCTTGTATATAAAGCCTCATATTGTGATGCAAGAACAATGTCGAAAAGAACGCTAAACAAAAAGAAGAATTGGAAATTTGTGAAAACTCTCTAGTTTTTGGGAAAACGACCAAAGTCAAAAATTTTCAATAATCAAAAGCTGCTCAAAACTGTAAGAAACTGGCATTAAATAACCTAAACCTAATCGGAATTTTAAAAACAACAAAATTACAAAAATATCCCTAAAACACTAAAAAACACAAAAATACCAGAAAGTCCATCAAGACAATTTTGGATGGCCGAAAAAGGTCTTACGTCATGGCAAAAAAAATTGCTCATTGGACTATTTTGAGTGGCCTAGTCAAATTTCATTCCGAACTCGGACAAGTGCCTCGGGAATAGTGCTCCGGCATCATATTATATAGATGTAATTAACTTTTCATTGAATGAAATCAGAGTTGTTTACATTTTCTTCTCTCTGCATTTGGTGACTTCTTCCTGAAGTTTAACAGTTTTATCAAAGTTGATGCGTAGAGATTATTGGCAAAAATTCTTAACCATTCATACGATTCCTCAATTTTTGGGCTATTTTTGCATTTAGTCCTCTACATTTGCTTCTATTGTTTGAAATGTTTTGGATAGAACATTCTTGAAGTAGGAGAAATTTGAAAGATATCTTGTATGAAAATCTAGAAAAGGGTTCTAACTTAGCTGAGTACGTTATCTTGGGTGGGGTATAAAAGCATTCATGCTGATGATTTTAGGGCCTAATGTGTGATGAAGTCTCTATTGAAGTGGATTGAGTTGAATCTGAAGGCAAATATCAGGGTTGCAAAGAATTCGAGTATTCGTATGCTGTTTTGGGTCAGATCAATATTTTCCTGTCGAACAGTATTCTCAGGAGCTTTTGTTTAGCTTCTGATCTGAAGGTTACCTTTAGATTGAGAAGTGTCATGTTTTTATTTGTCAAATTAGACAATTGTATTATGGACTGATTCTGAGGAGTTTTGATCATTCATTTGTTTACTTTGCTTTGATTTGTTAGAAGTCCATCATTTTATGAGGAAACTTTACATCTCAATAGATTGAAACTTCGGGGAATGGCTGTTTCTTGTTTGGGAATTCAAAAGTTGAATCCATTTTGCTGTTATCCGTATTGACTTCATGCGTAATTTTGTTGAAATGAGTCATTTACCTATTTTCTATTTTCCATTCAAATAAGACCGGCATCAACAGATATTGAAAAAGCTGTATGTTCCACGAGTGGAAAACAAGAATAGCTACATGAGAATGCTGAATATAACCAGGATCGATGATTTGTTCGCAAATTCAACGAACATTTCGGAGCCAGCTCCAACTGATGTGCAAGGAAATGAACGTGAAGATGGTATTAAATTTCTCAATGCCTTAAATTTCTTTGTTCATAAGTTACCACTAAAATTCTATCTGGTAATACTTATTTTTGAACCCAGGTTTGTGTTGGAATGTTTCAACTTATTTCCTACTCTTTTGGTTATCTCGAATACCATAATATTAAATGTTGCCCTTGAGGATTTCTTGACATTGTAAACTGCTTGCTTGTGACATAATATTAGACTTCCCTTAGGTGCGGATAAGACAGCTAGCTCATGACATGATGAGGACATTTTGGTTCATAAGCTTTACATAATTGACATTGACCAAGTCCTTAATGGCTGTATGCTAACTTGCACAGAATATCAAGCATACTTTCCGTTGTACATTTTTAGAATAAGTTCTAACCTGCTGAATTAATTCAGATTTTGTTATTAATTTTATTCCATAAGTCATCAAATCTCATTTTTGTGTGAGGGAAGGGATAGAAATGCTGCTAATTTAGATTTTCCTTGGGCATGTATTGCTAGACATATTATCCTCTGTTTTAATCAACATTTTTGGCTCCAAGAATACATTTCTTAATTGACTTCTTGTTTAGAAGAATCTAATGTTTAATTGTCTTCTTGCAGTGATGTTGGCTAATGATCCTGTTGACTTATTAGGGTTACCTAGTGAGAGATTGTGTCTTGTTTTAGTGTATTTATCTGTTGTTCAGTATAGAGTCTGGAAACGAGAGATGGTGTATGTCCTATATCTCTGTCTTTTTCCCCTTGTAAACTTTAAAGTTTCTGTTGTTCTTCTTGTCATCTCAGGACTTGCATTCGACAGATCTGGGAGGCATTTGGGTCGTGGTGGAGGGTAGGTCTATGCGTTTTATTTCTTGAGATTTTCCCTTTGTTTCTTAAATAAACTGAAAGTTAGACAGTCACCTCGGAATACTAATTACCCTTTTGTAATAGGGTTCTTGAGAATGTCTAAACATCTAATATTAATATTCATATTCACATTGACAATACTCATGTGTACTTTGCAATATATGAACGTTCAAATGTTTGGAATTTATTGAAAAGAAAAGAAATGATCTATTGTCCATGGGTGGGAAACCTGGCAACGGAGGTATCAGGAGACTCGGCCAACCGTTTTGCTTTTGGAAAAATTTTCTTCACCAAATCAATTATTTCTTTTGCTGTAAATTTTTTTGCCCTTAAAATAAAGTGGCATTAAGCTGAAATAAAGAAAGACTAACAAAAGCAAAGATGAAAATCCTGCAGAGGTGTTAATTTCCAGTTTTTTCTTATTTTTATCTTGTTTCCTACGGTTTGATCGATTATCTTTTTCTTTTTGCTGGACTTCATGTACTCCTGGTCCTGGAAATTCTCTAACTTTTCTTTCTCCCTCCCTTTGAATAACTGAAAGATATTACGATGCATTCCTGAGTAAATATCTGGCACGAGTCCTAGGTAAGTGAGTTGATTGCTTCAGACACATTCATCAGGTGAGCAATATAATCCCTGCAGTCTGTACTGATTTAGTGCTAGTTGTTTGTCCAGTTGCTCTATCTTATTCTATCCAGATACTGGATGAGAGTGTTATACCAGTTACTCCAAATGATGTGTTTGTGAATGCCCTCGTGTCAGCCACTGGTGTGATCCCCATGTGTCCAATTGGCAGGGAGTATTGCTGCACATAAAAGCACTTACAAAAGATAACCTTGGCAAAACGATTCACATTTGCTGTTGCCTTGGGGATGGATTTGTGATAAAACTCGATTTAAGATAATCTATAAGAAGGACAAACACCTAAGATTGATTGACTGCATGAACTTTTACTAGCATGGTTAATTTGAAAGAACAGGACCTGTTTTGTTTTCTTGGACAAGTGTTTGGAAGCTCAAAGTAAAGAAACTAAAATGGTGGATTGGAGTAGTTTTCATGTGGGGAGAAGTAAGCTGACTGCTACAGTTGAAGGTTGCACTTATTGCCGATCATGGCAGCAACAGCAGAAAGATTACACTTTCATGGCTGCTCCCAGCTGTACGATTCATATTTTTGGAAGTGGAAAGCTCTAGAACAACAACTACATTATTTGGCAGCAGTTGCTTGGTTTAGCTGAATTTTGATTCCCCCTTTAGTTCAGTTGCTCATATATAAGACTGGTCAAACGAATGGATCATTCACATAAACCCTTTTTTTTTTTTAATATAAATGGTCCGAAGGACTAGGGGTTAGGCACAGACCCCTACCCATTTATTGAATGATAAAAAAATTAGGGCAAAGCCTTACAAAGCAATGAGACATAGCGAATCCTTCAAAGACTAGCTAATTGGTAATAGTAGGGAGTAATCTCTCTAACATAGGCAGATCATACACCTCATTTATATGATAAAGATGCCAGTTGACCTTGCGAATAATCTTCTGAATGCTACTTTGATCATCTGAGTAAATTGAAGGGCATCGAGCTGCCCAAATTTCATGACAAATTAGGGATGGAAGGAGTTTCACTAAAACACCCAAACGCCGAGATTGAGTTCCCCAGTAAAGAATCAGTCCGCCAGATATGCAGAATGATTTGCCACGCCAAAGACTCTGCTATAATGAGCCCAAACTGCCATAGCAATGTGACAATCTCCAAAGAGATGAGCAATGGATTCAGTAGCTCTCCCACAATGACAATGAGAAGAAAGAGGGAATCCCAAGCGAGAACGTATATCATCGGTTGCCAAAAATTGTTTGTTGGAGAGGAATCTACTGGAGGAAATAGTGATTCGAGTGGCTACCATCTAATTCCTCCTCTTCTAAAGCGGAGATACACTCTGAGACATTAAACCGACCATGGGAAGAAAAATTCCATATGTAAACATCTGTCTTATCATCAGTTTCCTAGACAATAAGAGAGTAAACCAATTCACGAGCCTACAACAATCTCTTCCATATGCGCGACCCATCTACAGCCGGCTCCTCTCCAATCCGGAAGCCATACTTCATCTTCATGTATCATGCCCACAATGAATTACAAGAACAAAACTTCCACCAGGGCTTGTAGCCATATGCTGTCACGGTTCTGTTAAGAGAGGATACTGCCAATCACCCCTTGTCATATGGCTGAGAGATGGAACTCCAAGCGCACCAATGCCTATTGTTACCAAATTCCGAATGACCGCGGAAAAATGAAGCAAACAAACGTTCTACTTCCCTAATAACTTGTTGGAGAGGATTTGTAACGGCCAACAAGTAGACTGACATAGCTAATAGGACATGCTTGATCAGAATGAGTCTTGCCCCAGATGATAAATAATACTTCTACCAACCATTGATGCGAGCTTTGATCTTACTAATCAACGGCACGTAGTAGGAGATCGTTGCTCTGGCTAGAAAGATCGGACAACCTAAGTAGATCATAGGCAGTCGTTGAATCACACAACCCGTAAGCTCTCGCAGAAGTGTTTGGCACTGCAAAGAGACTTGATATGAAAGAAAAATAGAGCTTCATGGAAATTAATTTTCTGCCCCAAACAATCCTGGTAGAACTTGAGAAAATTTGTCAGCGATTGGAGACCTTTTTTCAATCCCCAAGTAAAAATAATGATATCACTGCGAAACTCAAGTGAGAAACAGGAAGACTAATGTAATCTGCGACAAAGTTTCCCACTTCACCATTAAACAAAAGTTGATTCAAACCCCAAGAGAGCATTTCCGCCGCCAAGATGAACAATGTTGGAGATAAAGGATCCCTTGACGAACTCCTCTAGATGAAGAGAAAAAACCACATAACTTCCCATTAATGATAACAGAGTATTTAATAAACTCCAAGCAGTTGAAAATGAGATTCAAAAAATGGCTACTAAAACCAAACTTCCGCAGCACCTCCAGAAGATAAGACCACTTTACTCTTATCAAATGCTTTCAACATGTCAAGCTTCATAATCATATTACCGTCGTCACATTTCTTATTCAAAGAATGAATTAACTCTGAAGCTAACAAAATATTATCAACAATATTCTGACCTTTCACAAAACCCCTTGATTTGGGCTAATCAAGTCTGGAAGTAACTTAGCAAGGCGAAGAGAGATTACCTTCCCAATGACTTTGGATGAAAAGTTACACAAACTAATGGGTCTGAAGCTCCAGATTGTCCTTCTTTGGAATAAGAACAATCCAAGTGGCAGTAAATTGTTGTGGCATTCGAACCCCAGACCAAAAATCCCTTATAGCTTGGAGCATTTCTGGCTAAATGATCTCCCAAAAAACTATGAAAAACCTCCCCGGAAACCCGTCAACACCTGCAGCACTATCTCCATCCAAGCTGAAGACAGTTGTGCGAACCTCCTCCAAACTTGGCAACTCCGAAAGCTCCGTATCGGTCGCCTGATTAATAACTGTTGGTATGGTGGATGTGAAAGACCGAGGGTCTTGCAAATAGCCCATATCATCAGAAAGTAGTGCCGAGAAAAAGCCCACTGCCTCTTGCTCTATTTCTGTCTGCTCGATAAGCCAAATCCCTCCAAGTTCTTTATTTTCCTGATCTGCAGTGCTACCTTCCTGGTATGCCAATAGCTAGAGATGTATGCTGTGTTCCCTTCACCTTCTTTTAACCACTTGATTCTAGATTTTTGCCTCCAAAAATCTTCCTGGTTCTTAAGATGATAAATCAAGTTGCATCCCGGTTTGCTGCTGTTGTGTCTTCCATATAAACCTCTTCAAGCGTAGCAACCAAACTCTTAGCTTGTTGAACATTCATTTTGATATTGCCAAATGATGCTTTATTCCACTCTCTGAGAGCCTTCTATAATCTGCCCAATTTCCTAGCCAATTGTTGCATCCCATTGCCATTCAAAGGCTGCTACCAGGAGTTCTCAACCACACTTCAAAAATCTTTGTGACGAAGCCACATACACTGAAAACGAAAGTTCCTTGGGCCAGCGATTTCAGACACTTCGGCAGAGACCAGCAGTGGATTGTGATCAGATGGCACCCGGGAAAGATGATCCACTGATGTGTTGTGAAAGGTGTTTTGCCAACAGTCATTTACTAGGACTCGATCCAATGTTCGCCATAGTGGAGGAAGGGTATTCCTGTACCATGTATAACAACTACCGACATATGGCAGATCCAAGAAACCACAGTGCTCCAAACAATCATTGAATTCTCTAATAGGTCTGAGAGTCGGAGTGGAACCTAAACTTTTTCCTAATTTTCGAACCACATTAAAATCACCACCAACTAGAAACGGACCTGAGGCTATTGTTGAAACTTCAACCATCTCCATCCACAAACTTCTACAAGCAATATAGTCACAGGTAGCATACACAAAGGACATAATACATTCTCCCTCCATCCCCATGAAATGTTCAATTTTACAAGATACCATTTGGGTTGTATCTCTCAGCATAGAGACCCCAACTCTAAACTCCAAAACATCCAAATTTTCCCATTCATGTTGGAGTGATAACTAGGCAATTGAAGTCTATAAGCATATGAAGCAATTCTTGTAAAGCTGACCATTGGTTCCAAAACAGCAATCAATTGTGGTTTGTACTGCAATACATGGGATTTCAACTTTTCAAAAGAATGAGCCATACCTCTTAAGTTCGAGATTAAGACATTCTTGATATCGACTGATTGGAAGCTGAGCTATGCCAAGATTGTTGTCTGGTGACAACATTTGAGGGGGGAATTTCTTTTTTCTTCCTAGGCACATTAGGTGGAGCTGAATGTGTCACATTCCTGGCTGGACTCTCCTCCTGCAGACACCCAATTATTGGATTTATAGCATCTTGATCTGAAGATGACTCTCCAGACGTACTTGAGTATGCATCACCTGGCTGCACAGAATCTCTGCCTTCTACTGGAACAACCGGCTGAGCACTTCCAACTTCAATCGGCTGATCACCTTGAATTTGTCCCCTTTTATCCACAACTGCCTCACTCCTAGCTGCAATGTCTATTGCAGGTATCTATCCAGGTTGATCAATACTCTTTGGGGGATTTTCCAAGATATCCGGGAGTAAATTGACATCAATTGGAGCGTGAACCGCATACTAGTTTTCCTTTGGCACACTTATTTCACTAGCAGAACGTTCAGAATTAATCCGCTGATCTTTATTCCCTTTCGGATCACCCAATGGGTCTTTTTCTAGAACTTCCATTTGCAACACAGATTGCTGCAGCCCCATAGTTTCCTTGTCCTTTGCCTTCCACACCTGCAAGCTTTTGGCTTTTGGGTTCGGTTGATCTACAGCTTGCAGCACCCTAGAAGTTGCCTGATTTTTCTTAACCTTCAGCTCTAGATGTTTCTCATGACATAACTCCTCTGAATGACCAATCTTTTTGCAGAAACCACAATACCGCAGCTTATGCTCATATGCTATTATCTGCCAAAACCCCTAATTTTCCTGATTGATCCAAATTCTGTTTGGCAACTTTTTCAGAAGATCTATCTCAACACAAACTCGGGCAACACTTGGCCTTGTCATGTTTATGGTAGGTGCATCAATCTTGAGAGGCTTTCCAACAATAGAAGCGAACGAGTGGAGGACCTCCTTCGTGAAGAAGTGTATGGGCAGATCTAGGAAAGAGATCCATACCGGGACTGTTGATAACTCCTCCTTCGCATGGAATTGAGGCGTCCATTTGAGCACCCTCATTGGGATGCCATTGAGCATCCATACTCCTTTAAGCCATAGGCGGCAGTAATCCTCTTCGTGGGAGACCCGCATCAAAATGGGTCTTGCGTCTATCAACCCAATGGTGTAGTTTCCTTTCAGCCTGATCGTCAAGAACGATTTGAGAATATTGTCGAGGGCTGGCTTCCCAAAAGAGAATTTCCCAATCAAGGATAATTTGAAGGGAGAAGAGAGAGTGGCGACTTCCTCCTTGGAGAAGAAGAAGGCCGGTTAACCTTTAAATTGCTATGGCAGCTTCAGCAGAACAATTATAGGGATTTCACCATTGCTACTCGATTGTCCCTTGAATAACGAAGAGAAAGAGCCCTTGCCCCAGGGAGGAGCATCCACCAGAGGGGTGGTGGGTGGTGGCGCAACAGTCGCCATATTGCGTGTTGTCGAAGAAAGGTTTTGGAGGCTAGGGTTTTCTAGAGCGAGAAAATTGGTTTTGGATCCCCTCCTTGATTTACGATGAGTATTTTATTTCTGTATCATTCCCATAAACTTAATGAATAATCTCGTCCGTAAATCCACTTATATGTTGAGATTTTTGAAAACGAGTATCAGAGAGTTTTTTGGAATGAAATAGAATTGGATCCGGGGGAGTCTTATTTTTTTAGGGACACGTGTCTCTAGTACAAATAAATTTTTTATTAATATTTTATTAGTATAACAGAGAGTGATAATGTAATCGGAGATCCGGATCTAAATTGGATAATGAGAAAAAGAAGAGGAAGAAAGACTCAACTTTGACTTAGTATACGATCATTCTATATCTTTTAATACATAATTTATATATATTATTCTTTGTTACATTAATAGAAAATAAATACGTGTCTTAAACAAGATGAATATTTTAGGATTGAATTTATTTTTTTAAGATTTAGTAAATAAAATATATTTTAAAAAATAATCAAAGGTCTCATGTAACATTTTTAAGAAACATATGTTAATTTTTATCGATTTACTAATAAGGAATGACACGTAAATATGTATTAGAAGATTCAAAGCTGTTTAGGATTAAGTATTGAAATTGTTAATTTATGACAAAAAAAAAAAAAATGAAGTCCTAGTTTGTAAAGGATTAATTATTCTTCGAGCCAAAAATAGAGTTATTTGATCAGGAACCCTAGTTAGGTCACAATGAATTATTTAATTAGAATGATATCTATTTTAAAATGGAGAAAATAAATAAATGATTTATAGTCAAAATTAATTACTATTTTTTTCATAGAAGAATTAGTACTATAGTAATTAGAGCAATTAATTACTATATCTTGTCTTTGGAAGGAGACTGCAATAGTGGAGAAAGTCCAATAATTTATCCTTTCAAGTGCAATAATTAATGCATTTTTTTTCAAAAATGATTACACCCTCCGTTTAAAAAAGAATGTTGTTTAAGGAAAATAATGTCGCTTTACACAATTCAAGACAAAAGGTATGACTGAATTACTTATTTTACCCTTTCTTTGTTAAACTTCCTTTTAAAATTTTCCAATACAATTAACTGCATTACACATCAAAATTTTTAAACTAACTAATCAAATAAATGAGAGAGGAGAGAGAAGGAACGAGAAAATATAAAGAGAAAATTTTTAAATTAACCAATCAAATAAACTACCCATCTTGGAGGACTAAACCCGCCCCACATCCACCCTCAAGCCTCCGAATTGTCGCTAGTCACTGAGGGAACACTCTTCGTAGAGTGGGTCTCTACCAACTACACGCTCTACTGGAAAATCCTCGCTGTCAGTGAATTGTTCATTATTCCTCCGTGACTTCTCCATTTTCAACTTAATGTTGGAAAAAAGATGAATGCACAATTCTTTGCTTCTTTCAACAACCAAAACCCTGGAATTCAAATTATGGATCAAGCTCTATTTAATACCACTCCTACGGTTCCGGACGAAGTTCTTACCAAAACTCTCATGACTGACCAGTCCACCATCGATCTCCTCAAGTCCAAGTTTCCCAAGATTAGGTAGTGATGTCTCCATCTTAATTATAAATTAAGTAGGCCTTAATTTTATAGTAAATAATTAAATAAAGATTAGGAAATATTCCTTCTTGTGTTGCAAGTATCGATGTATGTTTGTCCAGTTATGTATGGTGTTATTAATTATTATTATTATTATTATTATTATAAGTCGTGCAAGAAATTGATTTTTGTTGCATTAATGTTCAGCCTAATTTGAAATGGACTGTACGTACTATTAATGGCATGCAATTTTCCTGGGTTTTGTACTCAATAACAATTTAAGTCTCAAACGTTAACAAATCTGCAAAATTAATTATGATTTCCCGCATTTGACTTCTCGGAGCTCACCGCGTACACAAACGTTTCGGTGTTTTCACAATGATCATTTCAATATTGTTGTTTTGGTTGGCAAATCCCACATTGGGAGTTATTGTTTTGGTTGGTGAATCCCACATCGGGAGATTAGGAAA
>JAOXNR010028874.1:0-23339 GCA_028571225.1 Parsonsia alboflavescens | reverse complement strand
CTCATATTTTCCAACTTATAAGAATCAAAGAGATAGGAATTTCAAAGGAAATGGTCATTAAACACAAAGTAGATGATTAGCACTTAGAATCAAACAAGAATTATATGAAAGGCAATCTATCAAACACCTTGAGGACAAAGAAACTTGTGATCCAAGTTTTCTGGAATTTCAGTTCGCAGTTGTCCCAACTTCACAATTCAAGTTGGCAATTAGACAAATCTTTGAAGCACATAATATATCAAACTCTTCCCAACATGTCAAACATCAAAACAATGGCAATCAACTTCATAATTCTCAGATTTTTTCAGTCAAATTTGGCACTTTTTTTCTGGAATTTTTTTTGATAGCTTTCTGGCTTTTTTCAACTTGGAGATCTTTGATCTCTCTTTATCTTCTTCTTTTTTTTTGTGTACTATTTTCGAATTGATGAGAAGAGGGATGAATAAGATGCACAAACAAATTGAATTGACCTTGATTTTCAGATCTAGGACACAATTCTACAAAGATCACAAGAAGAAACAAAGATTAATGTAAAGAACAAACACAAAAACCCACTTAGATCTCAAATTTTCAATGAAACAAATGAGACCTAAACACTTAAACAAGAAAGCAAATAAAGATAGGCAAAATCCAAAGCTCTAATACAAAAAGTTGATGTGATTCACTTGAATTATGGCTGGAATTTCAACATCTATCTATCCAAACCCAAGGTCACACTCATAATCTGAAATTTTGCCCAAGACTTCAATAAGAGATTCAAGCTAGTGACTAATGACCATGATTGTCTTCCAATATGATCTATTAGTTTGGATTTTTTTCAACCCAAATCAATTACCCTAGAGAAGCATTGATAAACCCTAAGTTTTACTAAGAACCCTACAAGAGCCCTAGCAACTTTCGGTCAAGTAACCCATTTGAATCCATTTGGAATTCAATCGAATTTCTAAATAGTGTTTGTCAAGTTAATTATTCTAATGCAATACAAATGATAGAATATTTATAGGCTCAGCCTCAAACATGATTAGGGACTTAATTAGGCTCTTAAGCGAGCTTAGGACATAAACATAGCAGCTAACAATAAGTGCAAAAGTCCAACTAAAGTCAAGACAACTAGGCTACCAAAAACTAAGGATTATTTTCAAAAATTTCTGGCAATTTTTCACCAACTAGGCCACACTTCCAATGCTTCAAATGGCTTGATTTCTTGCTTAATCACTCCTCCTTGATGTCCTCTATCATCCATATGTTGAACACTTTCCTTGGTTCAGCCTCCATTGATGGTTGTGCTTCAAACAAAGTTGTAAAGTCAAGCATTTCTTTTCTTCCTTGCACAAATGTGATTAATGCTTTGCTTAACTTATTTGCTCCAGCTCTTGTGATAGGTCCAGCTAGTATGATTGGCATTGAATCTCCATTACTCCCCTAGCCAATTCGAAAATAAATGGAGATCAAGAGATACAAAGGGATGTGGACCTTTCAGAGTCCACACCATTTGTCCACAATATCCGAATTACTCGAATGCCGCTAGGGTTTAAAGCCCCTCAAATGGAGGCAAAATACGAAGGCACGGGGGAACCACTACAACACATAGATGAATATGTGTCCGATATGGAGATGTTCGAGTATCGTGACCACATAAAATGCAAACCCTTCCGGTCTACACTAACCAAGAAAGCCCAGTCCCTGTATAAAGGCATCCTGGAAGCAAGTATCTCAAGCTAGACACAATTGAAGAAGCTGTTTCTAAAAAATTACTAGAGCATCAAAAAATGTGAGAAAGACAACAATAACCTCTTCAATATCAAAAAAAAAAAAAAAGGGTTTGGAGAGAGCACAAGAAGCTACAACAGTCACTTCAATGATGAGGCAGTAGAGATCGAGCAAAAGAACGATGCCTTCCACATCATTGCCTTCAAGCAAGGAATGCAAGGGGGGTATGTAGCCTTCAGACTGGCAGAGGAGCTAGTAAAAACCACAAAGGAGCTACAGTCGCTCCTAGAGAAATTAATAAAGGCTAAAGCGACAATAGTCTAAAATCCTTGGTTTTGCCTCAGCCACGGAAAAAGACAACAAGGGGCTCCCAAAAAGGGACAGGAAGGACCCCCAAACAAAGGGAGGGACCTCAGACAAGAAAAGGAAGACCATCCCAGACCTCGGGACCACCACCCTTAAGACCTCACGAGCCAAAATCTTGGTGGTCATGGAAAAGATGGGTCTCCTGAAGCCGCCAAGACCTCTGAAAAGTCCTTTAGCCAAAAGAAACCCTTCCAAGTTTTGCCACTATCTCAAATGCAAGATCGAGAGATTGGTGAAAGAGGGTCACCTGCAAGAGTTCTTAGATAGGAACACGGGCCCTGCTAATCCACCTCTAGCTATCCCGCACAATCAGCGACCTCCAGTTGACTAAATAAACCCCATTGAGAGGAGGTCAAAACTAGCTCGAGTTGAAGACTTCGAATCCCTAATAGTGTCTTTCCAGATTGGAGATTTCCTGGTGCGCAAGATACTGGTGGACACTGGGAGTGCTGCAAATGTCCTGTACCGAAAAGCATTTGATCATATTGCGATAGACAGGAGCTTGCTGAAAAGGTCAGACATTGCCCTAACCAGCTTTAGCGGCAACACAACCTATGCAAATGGAATTCTACGAGTCCCAACTATTGTTCGAGTGAAGGACCGGGAAGTCACCAAGGTTATGGATTAGATGGTGGTCGCCGCCCCTGGAACCTACAATGTGATCTTAGGTAGAAGGGGAGTCATGACTTGAGAGCAGAAATTTCTTTGCTCAACTATAGCATGAAGATCCAGATTGGAAATGCCTGGATTTTTCTAGCATGGGATAGATAGCTCGCTACGAAATGTTACCACACTGAAGGTAATGGGGAGAGTTGAGCAAAGCTCAAGCAAGAAGATTGCATCGACCTCCTAAAAGGCAATGATGATTTCAAGATTCAAGCAGCCAACAGAGGAGAAAAGGTGATCCTAAACCCAAAATTCAATAAGAAATTGATAAAAATAGGAGATATACCTAATAAAATTAACGGGAAGCTTGTGGAACCTAGCGACCTCGAGGGGGTGGACCGAAAGATTGCGGAACACAAGGTCAGACTCAAGCCAGTCAAGTAAAAGAAGAGGACCTTTGCCCCTAAGCGAAATGAGGTCCTAGCTCGAGAAGTTCAAGCTCTTCTCGATGCAGGTATCCTAAAAGAGGTGGTATACCTGGATGGTTGGCCAACCCAATGGTTGTACCAAAGAAAGAAGGGACATGGAGAATGTGCTTGGATTTTACCACGCTAAACAAATACTGCCTAAAAGACTCCTACCCACTCCTAAGCATCGATCAAATAGTGGAATCGACAGCCGAATATCAGTGGCTGTGCTTCTTGGATGCATATAAGGGGTACTAACAAATCTCAATGGTGATAGAAAACATGGAAAAGACCTCATTCATCATAGAGGTCGGGACCTACTGCTATAACAAAATGTTGTTTGGTGTGAAGAATGCAACGGCAAAATTCCAACGGGCTATGCAGAAGGTTTTCAAAAACCAGCTTGGGAGGAATATTGAGGTTTATGCGGATGACATTGTAATCAAGTCCAAGACCTCTAAAGATTTCATTGAAGATATTAGGGAGACTTTCCAGAATTTGAAAGCTTCCCACAAGAACCTTAAGCCTAAAAAATACACCTTTGGAGTTTCAGAGGGTAAATTTCTGTTCTTTATGTTATCAAAACAAGGCATTAATGCCAACTCAGACAAAACAAAAACACTATTACACATGGAAGCCCTCAAAATATCAAAGAGGTCCAAAGTCTAACAGGGAAAATGGCGGCACTAGGGAGCTTCAACAGCAAAATGGCAGACAAAGGAGAAAAATTATATGATGTCATAAAAAAGCCAAAGGACTTCCGGTGGACTGAAGATTGTTAAACAACTTTTGTCAAACTAAAAGACTTCCTATGAAAGCCCCCTCAACTTGTCTCTCCGAGGTTAGGGGAAGAAATTTTAATGTGCCTCACTGCGACCGAGAAAGCAGTCAGCTTGGTGCTACTGGTAGGAAGGTAAGGTTTACAATTTCACAATTATTATGTAAGCCATCTGCTCCGAGGTCTCGAAACTAGATATTTGGACCACGAGAAATTTTTGCACCTCATTATTATTACCTCAAGAAAGCTTAAGCCATACTTTGAAGCTTACTCGATAAGAGTGTTAACTTATTTAACACTGAAGCAAGCTCTGGCAAAACCTGAGCTATCTAGCAAAACCTGAGCTATCTGGCAGAATGATGACGTGGTCGCTCGAGCTCTCGAGATATCAAATTGAATTTGAGCCAAGGACAGCAATTAAAACTCAAGCTTGATCAGACTTTGTAGAAGAGTGAATGAGAGCTCCACTAGAGCTCACAAGTACTTGTGAAGATAACATATGGACCATGTACACAGATGGCTCCACTGAAAAGGAAAATTCATGTGCGGGAATCGTATTGATCAACCTTGAGGGAGTGAGAGTCCCTTACTCTGTGAAGTACAACTTCCCAACCTCGAACAATGAATCCGAATATGAGGCTCTCCTAGCAGGTCTAAGACTCATAAGAGCTCTGAAAGTGGAAAATTGCATGTTAAAACTAATTCACAAGTTATAGAAAGCCAAGTTGCTTTAGAATACGAAGCTAGAGAGGACAACATGATCAAATATCTCAAAAGAG
This sequence comes from Parsonsia alboflavescens, assembly GCA_028571225.1. Lineage (NCBI taxonomy): Eukaryota > Viridiplantae > Streptophyta > Magnoliopsida > Gentianales > Apocynaceae > Parsonsia > Parsonsia alboflavescens. The sequence goes on along the minus strand of JAOXNR010028874.1, from coordinate 18,633 downwards.
TAAGGGATATCACATCTAAACTTGGCCATTTCCTCAATGAGCAAATACCCAAAGAGCAAAATACAGAGGCAGATGCACTATCTAAGGTCTACCGAAAGATAGTTTGAACAAAAGCAGAGCTACTGGTGGAACAACTACACTCTCCCATCATAAACCAAGAAGAGAACTCATTTATAGAGGATTAGGCAGAATGGAGATATCCAATTTACAAATTCCTCAAAGATGGCAACCTTCCACTAGACCCCAAAGAAGCCAAGTGCCAAGATGGTCACCTCGCTACATCCTAACTGGAGAAGACGAGGTATACAGAAGGTCATACACTTGGTCATTGCTCAACTGCTTAAGCAAGGGAGAGTTGTAGTATGTTATCAAAGAGGTACATAGTGGAATATGTGGATCACACATAGGAGGAAAAGCCGTTGCCAAGAAAATACTGAGGACAGGTTACTATTGGCCTTCAATGGTTTCAGACATTGAGAAAGCTATACAAAAATGCACGAGCTATCAGCTACATGGAAACAAATCACATGTGCCACCAACAAGGTATCAATTCATTGACACGTTAGTACCTTTCGATATCTGGGGTATTAACATTCCAGGACCCTTCCTGAAAAAAGTGGGGGTTATTCAATTCCTAATTGTTTTTTTTGAGTACTTCACCAAATGGGTTGAAACTGAGCCAATGGCAATAATTTTATCCCCAAAAGTCTAGTCTTTTGTATGGAGGAGCATTGTGTGCAGATTCGGGATCCTCGGGCTATAATTTCATAAAATGGAAGACAATTCATCAGCGTCCTGTTCAAAACTTTTTGTCAAAAATTTGAATATCGAGCAGAGGTTGACCTCTGTAGCTTATCCCCAATCTAATAGACTAGCTGAAGTCACAAATAGAACTATCCCAGAAGGGCTTAAGAAAAGGTCATCCAGCTTGAGAAGGAGGGTCGCAAACCTTCCTGCTAGACGAAATTCTAAGACTTTTTTGGGCGTAAAGCCTAAAAAGGCTACTAGAGAAACACCATTCAGCCTATGCTTTGGTACAGAGGCAATAATGCCAATTGAGGTCTGAATGAAGTCCCTAAACCTGACCGAATACAATTTAACCTTAAACGAGGGGGAGAGAAGAGTAGACCTCTATCTCCTTGAAGAAGTCAGAAACAAAGCAATGGAGGCTGATAGAATGTACAAAAGGCAAGTTACAATTTTTTTCAACGAAAGCATGAAAGAAAATCATTTCACAATTGGAGAAATGGTCCTCAAAAGGTCAGATGTCGGGAAACAAGGACAACTAACCAAGCTACAAGAAAGTTGGGAAGGACCTTATATAATCCAAAAAGTTCACAAAGAAGGGAGCTATAAGCTAGCTAATCTTGAAGGAAGACAACTCCTGAGACCTTGGAACATTTTCCATCTAAAGAAATTCTATGCCTCTGAAAAACTTCTCAAACCTCAAGGATTTGTTACAAAACAGGAAAGATTATTTGAAAGAACCTCGCTGAATAGCTAGATGATCTCAGTGACTTCTTCAACTTAGTTTAAGCAATTCATGAATGAAAGATAAATTTTTATTTTTCAGAGTTTATTGAGACCTTACTTCATATTATTCTCCTTGAGTCATAAAGTTATGCACAAAGTATTAAAGCATTGATATAGAAGAAAAAGACTAGACTATGGTCATCTTCAATCTCCTTCTTACACGTTTGCAGAAGGTTGAACATCTTATCAGAAGAAGCTTTGGCCTGTTTAGATGCGGCTACGAGCTCGATGTTTTAATTCTCCAGGCGAGCTTTTGCTTCCTAAAGTTCAAAGATTAGGGAGGCGAACTCTTGTTCCTTTTTAGTTTTCTCAGCCTATCTCCTTAAGCGCTCACCAAGGAAAATATGATTCTGCAAATAAAAGGAAAAAGAGGTCAATATCAAAGTCAAGGTGAAACAGGACCAATTGCAAAATTAAAGAGGGTTGAGGGGACTTACTGTAGTATGAAGGGAGGCAGTGTACTTGTCAAGCTCATAGTCAATCAACTACTTGCATATTTCCCGGTCAACTGAGGGCACACACTCCATCAAGAAAGATTGGGAGTGTGGCCATTGAAATAATTAATCAGAGGACTCCCTGGCGACGTCAGGGACCCACCTCGTGGTCCCTTTAGCAGAATGAGTGGCCAAGGAGGCATTCCCCAACGTTTCCAAAGTGCCTACGACCTCTTTAGGAATGTAGCCCTGGAACTCTAGCTTAGACTTCGAGGTCGTTGGAGACTTTCCATTCCTAGAGGGGCTCGGGAAAGTCCTCATTGCTGATTGAGAAGAGGAAGAAGTGATTGAGATCTTCGTAGGCCTGCCAGATGCCCTCAACACAGCGGCCTCAGCATCCCGTTTCAAAGCAGTCCGAGTCCTCGAGGCCACCATGACCTTCTTTCCCTGAGATTGACTTATTGGGATTGTGGCTAGACTAGCAACAGCAGCAATGGCAGAGGTGCCACCAGCTCCCCTAGCGGAGGTCCTAGGAACAATAGACTTCAATAGCCACTTAGTGGTCCTCATTGCTATTAAAGAAAAAAAGAAAAGAAGTTGTTAGAGTGAATAATAAATCAGCAAAACAGAAGGAATTGATTAATGATGGGAAAGCTCCCTACCAGAAGGGGGAATCCCCATAGGTCTCCTAACCGAGAGAGGTCGCGTTCTACTGGACCCCCTACTAAAGCAGGGCGAAGGAAAGTTTCAGGCCAGATTAGAAGGGCACACCCGACCATGACGTTCGTAAAATTTGCGAAGTCAATCAGGATGGCATTATGGTTTAGTTGCTCACTGGACAAGTTAGGGAGCTCATTAAAGAAGGAGCTATTTAGATTCCAGTCCGGATAAAGCTTGGGAAGGATTAGGTTGTTGGGAAGACGGGAAAAAATAAAAAGCTTTTCCACTCCCCGGCTGAGGACTGGAAAGGACCAACTAATTTACACTAGTGGTTAAATTGAAGATACCCTTTGGAGGCACCAACCTAAAGAAACTTCTAAAGAGCTCTAGAGAAATTGGAACTCTGAAAAGATGGCAAGCGGCCACAAGCCGGATGGAATTAGAGACAAGTTGAGCAAGGGGCAAGCACCAAAAATATGTAATGTCCATAAACAAAGGATGTAAAAAGGGCAAGATAATACCTTCCCTAAGGCTTGAAACATAAAGGACATCCATTACGTCTGCTGTAAAGGCATTCACACTCCACGACGGCGACTATATCGCCCTACTCCAGCCCCCTCTCCCCACTGATTTCAAAAATATCAGTGGAGTCTAGGGAAGAAGACATGGAGTAAGCTTCTACCTTAGAAAGCTTATAGACTTGGCTCTTGACAGGGGGAGCTTTGACAGAAATTTGAGGGGAGTAAAAAATCCTATTCTCCAAATCAGCAGGAGAAGGGGAGGGGCCTACCTCTCCAAAGTGGAGAGAAGGAGTATCAGACGCAGAAGACATGGTGGGTGACATAACAGACATCCCAGATTCAAGTAAAAGATAGAAATTTTCAGGAAAAAAAAAAAAAAGAGAACTTACTCGGTAAAATCCTTGGATTTGAAGAGGAAAGTTGTCCTGAACTATTGGTTCGCTCCAGCAAAAGAAGAGAGAAAGTTCTGTGAAGTCAAGTTCTTGCAAGGTATGAAAGAGTTTAGGTAAATCCTAAATCTTCAAAAGACGCCTAATTTATTTGAGATAAGGAGTCTCGTAGGCTGCTAGATAGTAGCCGATATTCCAAAAAATGGGTGACTTTCCAAAACTGAATGGGAAACTTTTTGAAACTAAACGTGGCAACCTTCCAAAACTGAACGGCTCAGCTTTCCAAAACCAAAGAGGCATGTTTCCTCCAAAAAGAGTCATTGCAAAGAAAAAGGGCACGACCCCTCAGGGGTCAGGACTTTAAGATGGTAATTTAGGCACCACGACCTCTAAGCTCACTAGGCCTAAAGGGGAGAAATGGGTACAAGCCGGACAAGTCAACCTAAACTGGCATGGCCTAGATAGAAGTCAACCTAAATGGGCTCAAGGCCCCAACCCTCAAATACCTAAAGGTCAGACTCATGAAGTCAACAAGGACAGGTGGGCAGCGACCTGCTACCGCCGACCTCCCAAGTCATTGACCTCCCAAATGAGCTCAGGAAAGGTCTTACTAGGCCACGACCTTCCATGCCTTGACTAATTGTGAGCGACTCCTAACATCTCCCATGAGCCTATGATCACTCAGCCCAGAAGAGATAATCGAGACCCTCGACGTGCACGAGCAGGTCATGATGTTGGTCTAGAGGTCGATTAGCAAGCGCGTAGCTCTCAGCTAGAGAAGTGAATGGCAAGATATCCCAACTAAGGGAAACTCCATGATGCTAGAAGAGCCATAATCAAAGAGGTAACTGACTTCTTCCAAATATATAATCAAATTATAATCAGTCTACGAACAAGAACAAATTTTCTGAGTTAATTAGCCAAGATTATTCTCTCAAAATATTGACCTAGGTATCGGAGCTCTTCCCTGGGCAACAGTCCATTTCGGTGACCTGTTTCCTTTCTTTTCAGGTTGCTGGCATTGATGTCATCACGGTTTCAGGGCAACCAGGAGGCCACTCTTAATCTCCATAAAAAAGAGATAAAATTGACAAAGATCTTGTTGCAATTCTGAAATTTTCCAAAAGGATTCGCCTTGAATCCGGTTTTTTCAAGTGGTACTATTTGTTCAAAATTATTAGATGGAGCTTTGGAATGAAAATAGGGGAAGTCTTGCAATGATGCTGGTAGAGACAAATTCTATTACATATGAGGAAATTCTATGCTTCCGTTGATGCATCTAAATCAGTAAACCAACCAATTTCGTAGAGAAGCGGTGGCTGGAATATATTATTCATAGAAGTTTCAACAAGTTGCTATTTCCCTGATCATCACGAAAATGGAAACAACAAGGGGTTTGCGATATCTTGACCCCATTTTGTGGCCCAATAGTCTTTGGGAAATTAAAAAATCCAGAACATATTATGAACAAGGCAGAGCTACAGTAAGGAATATCATGGAATCCCTGTATACATATCAAGGGCAACAAAAAAACCGGCAACATGGACACCAACAATTTTTACTTATCTTACTATCCAAAAAGAACTGCAAATTTGTTCTAACCTTAAACGACGAAGTGGTGTTTTTTATTTGTTATGGAACTTTGATGTTGTGGTTGACTCTGTGGAAGCAAATTCGTGGACCCTAGATGTGACCAATTCTTTTGGAAGGCAAACACAACATTCTCTCGAAGACCATTTTTTTACTTTGCAAAAATTGGCCAAAGAGAGAATTTGGTCAAAAAAAAGCCTATCTAGACACCATCCAAAAAAACCTTTTTTAAAAGGTGAGGGCTCAAAAATTGATTAAAGAAAGAATTTGGTCAAAGAAGCCGACACAAGCACGGTAGAAGAAACCTTTCTCGAAAAGTGATATCCAAAAATTCATAAAAGAAATAAATTTTTTTCAAAGAAACCTACTTTGGCATGACTAAAAAACCCTTTTTCCAAAAAGCCTACTAAGGCAGGCCCCAACATGGTCTCAAAATGCTTACGCTTTAATTCTTAAATAATGCTATTTAAGGGAGGGCGTGTGATAGAACCCAATTTGGCCTAATAAGTCATCTCGACTTACATCTAATCCAAGAACCCAAAAGGCAAACCCTTTATGGGCCTAAAAACCCAATAAAGGAGAAGATTATAGCTAATCATGATTGAGATTACCCTAATTGATTTTTAGTTAGAGAAAATCACAAAAGATAGAAGCAAACTTTCCTTTTTTCAATAAAAAAAATGTCAAGATACACTTTAAAGTCATATCTATCAATTCTACAATATTTTTTCACCTAATCTCTATACTAACTTAGGCATCAGATAATTCTACTTAAATAATTAGTACCCTAGAAACTCCCTTCATATTTGCAGGCCTTGATCCAATAATAATGATGGTCCAGATCCAATTTTTTAACCCCCCCCCCCCCCCCCAACATGAAAACAGTAAAAACTTTTTATTTCATTCTAGTTGCCAGTTTTATATCCATTTGACGCGAGTCATCCCATAGTAAAAATCAATTTATACTACCCATAGATCTCATTCCCTTTGCGTCCTCTCCCTTTCGGACTAATTTTTTTGGAAAAACTGACATAGTGCATTTGCCAACACAAATCACACAATTTTTTCTTTTTAAATAACTCTTTGTTCTTTAACATCATTTTAAAAAAAAAAAATCACTTATTTTCTTTACACAATTTTTTGCCCACCAAATTAAATAAAAGGGTATTTTCAACCATTGAAAAATTTTTCAAGTTAAGGTGAGATTTATTTTTGTACATATAATATAATGTTTTTAATATCATTTGTTTTTTATACCCTATATTTTTTTTCTCCAAATTGAATAAAAGAGTGTTACAACCTCTTGAATTTTTTATAGCCAATCTTGCACATAGAATATAAGTTTTTTTTAAAGCTATTTTTTATTAAATTGAATTGATGGATAAACCGGACACGATCCGGACAAGTCAGCATAAATGGGCAAGCCCTAGACAGCAGTCAACCCAATCTAGGGAATCCCAATCTCGGAGGTAACGTACTTTCTGCACTACTTAATGAAAAACACACAATTAGTTTAGGGACCAAGGGGAAAAAAGGAGGAGAAAAACACACTGAACTCGATAACTTTTGAAAAACGGTCTTTTACCTTTTGATAATCCTTCACAATACTAATGTAGGCATCGGAGCTCTTCCTTGGGCAACAGCCCACTCTGGCAACCGTTTCTTTCATTTCTCAGGTTGCTAACCAAGGAGGGTCATCAGGATTTGTGGTGTGACCCAATGTTCACTTTTGAGCCCCATCACTTCTGACGCCATTTGTGGGAAAGAAAAACAAAAAAGCCTGGCCTTCTTTCCCATTTGAAAAATGGTCTTTTACCATTTGATTATCCCTAGAAATACTTAGGCATCGAAACTCTTACCCGGACGACATCCCACTCCGGTGACCGTTCCCTTCATTTCTCATGTTTCTGACAGAGGAGCTTCATCAGGATATGTGGAGTGACCTGATGTTCACTTTTGAACCCCATCATGAATAAAAGCATGTTAATCTCTGGAATTTTTTTTAATTCAAAATGAGATTTATTCTTATCCAATATAATGTAATTTTTTATTTTAGTTAAAAGGTAATATGCATGGGATCCAATCCAATGGGGTTCCAATGAATGTATTAAGTTTTTGACATAATAAGGGTGTGTCATGGAATCAAGAAAACATTGAGGTGTGGTTTGTGGATAGAAAAAGAATGGGTGTGGCATAGTTCGGCGTAGCGATTTGAAATCAAAATGCCGTATTGGATAGTGACTTGGCCAAATAGCCATGTCAGATCGATCTTAATCGATTTGGTTGGATAGAATATTCAATCCAAATCGAAATGATGAACGGACCACTACCGGGGGAATGAGACGAAGACGTGGGCAAATGCACCATCATATGGTTTATTCGTCAAATAAACTACACTTATAGAAGCTACATAAGTAAAAATGGACCTATTTTAGCAATTCATTTTGAAAATGGACCTTAATCAAGTAAAAACATAATCATAGACTTCTTATATACATTATTAAAATAATCAAATGAACCACATTTATAGAAGCTATGTACAAAAAAGATATTCATTTTAGCAATTCATTTAGAAAATGGACTTTAAATGGTAAAAACACTTCTTATATACTTCTTCCGTCACTAAATATAAATTATTTTAATTAACTTTTCTTGCTGATGGGGTCCAAAAGTGATGGGTTGGATCACCCCACAGATCATGATGGAGCTCCGCCGTCAGCAGCCTGAGAAGATAAGAAAGAGAGGTCACCGAAGTGGGCAGTCACTCGGGGAAGAACTCTGATGTCTAAGTTAGTATTTTGGGAAAGTTTTCTGATAAGGATTGTTCTCAAGAAAGTAAGAGAGTTTTTTCCCTCCTCCCACAGACTGACTAGGTGTTTTTGTTTAAGTAATCAGAAGAATCATCAGTTACCTCCCTGTTACGTCGTCGTAGGCAATCAGGATAACTGTTTGATTTAATCAAATCCCGCCAATTTCTCCTAGGATTTAGGAGTTTCCATGGGACGAGAGATCTTGCCATTCACATATTTGTGAGAGATATGAGCTCACTAGGCAACCTTCAAACCAACTTCGCAATCTCCCCATGGACATTAAGAAACTCAAACATCTCTTCTAGTGAGGTCACGCAAAGTGGTCCTTAGCTCCTTGGAGTGACTAAGAGTCACGCACCGGTGGTCGCGGCATGGAAAATTTATGATTCGGACCATAGCTTGCCAGGTTGAAGTTGAGGTCTGGCAAGAGCTTAGGTCGATCTCATTTAGGAGGTCGGTGACCTTTAGGTCTATGACCTAGGAGGTCGGTGGTGGCAAGTTGCTTGCCCACCCGTCCTCGTTGATGCTGTGAGTCTGACTTTTAGGTATTGACGGTATGGGGTCCTCTAGCTCATTTGGATTGACCTTTAGTCCGGGTCCTACTCGTTTCACCCATCATTACCCCCCTTTGGGTCCGACGTGCTCCTTGGTTGCTGGTGCCTAAATTACCATCTTCAAGTCATTGCTACTTCTGGGTTTGCCGATTCCTTGTAGTAGCAGGCTTCTGGGTTACCTTTTCATTCATGTCTCTAGTTGAGAGTTACAAGCTGGCTTTTTAATTTTTCGGCTTCGAGCAGAGTCTTTTCCCACTCACACCTCAGGACTTGCCAAAATGACCTTTGTGTATTTTATATTACCGTCTATAGGTTGCAAGTCTGGCCTTTAGGCGCTGAGGATCACTATCTTGAGGTCGGGGACCCTCCCTTCAGGCATTAGAAATTACCATCTTCAGGCTGCGGGTTTGACTTTCAAGCATTAAAAGCTACCATCTCCAAGTCTTCGATCAGCCTTTCAGGTATTCAAGGGCTACCGTCTCTAAGCTACTTTCTCTGGGACAATTTTTCTTGCAATCGTTTTTGGGAGACTTATCTTCAGGTATTTTAAGGATTACCACCTTGAGGCTGTGGCTCATAGTAAAATAGCACCGTTGTCTCACAATGGCTATCTCTTGTGAAATAGCGCATTCTTCTGTTTCTAAAAGCTTGACTAGAGATCACTATTGGAGGATTGAGAGAACAATACTGAAGAAGGATCCTCTAAAGAATCTCAGCATTCTCCTCAAGATAAGTCCATTCACAAGTGCTGTTAGGAGAGTGGCCACGGGAGTTATGGACCAGCGTGTTAAATCCAAGATGGAGAAGTTGGCCAAGGGTAAAATACCTATCAGCAAGGCTTAGGCATCTACTATCAAATCTGTGAGAAGATCTTTGAAGATTGCCTGGTTCAGGTTTCGACAGCTCCGACCCGCATCACATTTTTAAGGAAAACGCTGAGCTTTTTCTTTTTTTGTTTTCTGAGGAAGAGCTGGGGCGGGTTAGGTTTCTGAACCGTCGGCCCACCCCGAATCTGGGAAAATGACCCGTCTTGGAAGGCCAAAGGTTGACCCGTTCCAACTCCTTGGTGAGAAGCTGAAGAGTTCTTAACTTTGGAGAATCCATCGTATCTTCTTCCTTTATCATCTCTTTTATCTCTCTACGGTTCCTTGCACCAGGTCCTTTCTCTCCTGTTCTGAGCCTCCATCTAAGCCTTCTCAGTTACCATGGCTTCCAGTTCAGACTCCTCAAGCTCTGAATCTCTAGCCAACGAGATCTTCTATGGCCCTCCTTACTTCCCCCAAGCTCGTGATGTCCCCTGTCTGACTCATGACCTAGTTGAGACTAGGGTGCCGTTCCAGGACTCTTCTTTGGGCCTTACATATATCAGGGCTCTCCAAGTGAAGATGGCAGCAGAGGAGGGTTATTTCACTGTTGCCACGCTAATTGAGTGCCACCACTCTCAGTGCACTGGCCACATCATTCTTCACCGCAACAGCCTTTGGGGAGGGCTCCTTCTTCCTTTACTTTTATCCCCACTTTATGGACATAGTCCATTTTTGGAAGGTGCCCTTAGCCCAGTCCACTCCCCATTCCATCAAGATGATAGTCGCTTTCATAGTGACCTGTGATCTTTATAGGGTTCTGGTGTCCCTGGAGCTCTTCTAGTACTTTTTCGAGCTGGAGTTTCCCTCGACCTTTAGTTCCTCCAATGGGTATCTAAGGCTGGTGTTGCGGCATCCAATATTGGGCTGCGTTCAGTCTCTAGAGGGGAACTGGAAATCCCAATTTCTCTTTGTTCGGTTTGATGATTCATTGATGAAGAGATACCCTAACTGGAACCTTAACCGACTTTTCTACAAAATGAGCTTCCTCCCCTCGTCCCTGGCCTAGCGCAACATCGGGATCTTTTAATGAACTTGGCCTTTTCTAGTTGGCCTATGAGTGCCTCTCTTCTATTTGGCCAAGGTCTTTTCTGGAACCCGCAGGTTTGTGTTGGAGGATGTTGTGTAACCTCCCTCCAATCTGTGCAAGCATGGGAATTGCTCCTTCCAGTAAGTGGTCCTTCTAAAGTTGGCTTCTTTATTGCTTCTATCTTTTCTGCATGTTTAATGGTCTCTCTCACTCTTTTTTTTTCTTTAATACTGCTGAGAGGCCTTGACTGCCTTTATGGAGCAGGCTAAAGAGGAGCTGGCCCGAGCCAAAGTGCCACCAAGTCAGCAAGTGGTGAGGGGGTTCTGACATCTACAGGGCCTTCTGTTCCTCCACGAAGGAGAGGTCAAAGGACTCGAGTTGCTTTGCGTCTTGGCAGTGGAGGATCGGGTCGCGGAATTGAAGGGACATGTCGTGGTGTTGAATCTCTCAGGGTAGCAAGCAGGACTCGCGCTGCTATTCATAGTAGAGTTGAGATGACGACCACGCACGCGGGACCTTTTCAAGGTCCCCCAATTGAGATCTCCAACTCTAAGTCTGACCTGTCTTCTTGGGAAGTATTGTAATAGCTTTGGGATTAATATATGTCTTGTTGAGCACTGGACATTTTGCAGGGGTCTGTTTGTGGCCTTCTGCTTTATTTTTTGTCTTGATGAACGGCCTAGTATTTTTTTGTCTCTGCTTCGAGCAATATTTCTGCTCTTCATACACACAGCTTTACAACAATTGCATGCTTGCATAATTGAACTGCCATTCGGGTAACTTAGATTAATACGAGCCTAATGACTGCATAAACTTTATTAGAACTTAGCTTTGATTCACACTGAGCTCATTAAGGTCGTTGCTGAATGTGACCAGTAGGTCCAAGAGGTCTTTCGTATTTTAGATGACTTTTAGGCATAAAAACTTTTTATGTCTAAGGCATTCCAAGGTCTCAAGAGTTGTTTCTAGTCAAGATTAGCTAGTTTGCAGCTCCCTCCTTTGTGGACTTCTGGGATTAGGTAGGGTCCCTCCCAGCCTTCTTGCTGCTTGGTCAATTGACCTTGTTTGCCAACATCTGACCTTTTAAGGACCATTTCTCCAACTGCGAAGTATCTTTCTTTCACTCGTTTGTTGAAAAATTTTGTTACCTGCCTTTTTGCATATCCTATTTGCTTCAGTTACCTTGTTCCTAACTTCTTCAAGGAGGTCGAGCTCTGCTCTTCTCTCCAACTCGTTTAAGATTGAATTGTAATCAGTCAATATTAAAGATGTTTCCCCGACCTTAACTGACATTATTGCTTCTGCTCCGAAGCATAGACTAAATGGGGTTTCTATTGTAGCTTTTTAAGGTGTGGTCCTGTATGCCCACAATATGTTAGGGATCTCGTTTAGCCGATTTACATTGTGACCATCTTTCTCGAGCTCAGTGAGTCTTTTATTTTAGTCCTTCTAGGATCGTTCGAATTGTAACCTCTGTTAACCTGTTGGCTTGTAGGTAAGCCACAGACGTCAGTCTTTGCTCAACGTGGAGGTTCTCGCAGAAGGTCTTGAATGGATCACCAGTAAAATGTCGGCCATTGTCTGAAATGATGGCTCGTGGGATCCCAAATCTTCATACAATGTCCCTGCATACAAAGGACTAAACCTTTTGAGATGAGATCACTGTCACGAGTTCCGCTTCCACCCATCTGGTGAAATACTCTATATCAACTATGAGGAATTTTGCATCCCCCACTCCCTTTGTGAAAGGTCCGAGGATGTCAATCCACCCTATGTCAAATGGTATTGAGGCATTGATTAGCTGGTATTTCACTGGTGGAAGATGTGATTTGTTCCCATTGCAATTGGCAAATGGTGCATTTCCGTATGGGCACCTCAACATTTGCAACCATTGTAAGCCAATAATACCCCGTTCGTAGGATTTTCTTTGCTACAGTCTTTACTCCTATATGAGAGCCACATATGCCCCTATGTACCTCGTTAATCACATATTTACCTTCCCTGGACCTAAACACTTGAGCAGTGGAAATGTGTACGACCTTCGGTATACCTCATCGTCCCCAATCAAAACATAGCGAGGTGCCCATCTTCGCACTCGGCGAGCTTCTTTTGGGTCCTCAATGAGGTCGCTATGCTTAAGGAATCTGAAGATTGGGTATCTCCAGTTTTCTTGATCCTCTATGACTAGACTTTCCACTTGATCAATGTTGGGAGAGAGTAGTTGTTCCACAAGTAGCTTAGCATTGGTTCCAACTACTTCTTTGTAGACTTTGGACAAAGTGTCTGTTTCTGAGTTTTGCTCTCTAGGAATCTATTCAATGAGAAAGTAGTCAAGCTTTGATATGATGTCTCTTACTCTTTTGAGATACTTGACCATGTTGTCTTCTCTGGCTTTGTATTTTCCACCTACTTGGCTGGCTACGACTTGTGATTCTATTTTGGCTTGCAATTTCTGCATTTTGAGAGATAAGTTTTACGCCTGCGAAGAGACCGTCATATTCGGATTCATTGTTCGAGGTTGGGAAGTTGTACTTCACAGAGCAAGGGATTCTCACTCCCTTACAATCACCACCCCCGAATTTTCCTTCTCCATAGACCCGTCCATGAACATGGTCCAGATATTGCCTTCACAAGTGTCTGTAAGCTCCAATGGTGCCCTGGTACATTCCTCTACGAAGTCTGAAAACGCTTGAGCCTTGATATCCTTCCTTGGCTCAAATTGAATTTGGTACCCAGAGAGCTCAAGGGTACTTCATGATCATGCCTGAGAGTTCCGGCTTTGCCAGAGAGGTAAATTTGTTAGGACTCTATCGAATAAGCTACAAAATATGGCTTTAATTTCCTTGAAGTGATAATGATGAGGTACAAAAACTTCTTAAGGTCTATATATCTGGTCTCCGGACCTCGAAGTAAATGGCTAACATAATAAATAGGAAATTGTTAACCCTACTATTAATACCGAACTTAATGCCTTTTCGGTCGCAGTCAGGTACATACAGATTTCTTCTCCTGATCTTGGGGAGACAAATTGAGGAGGTTTACCTAGAAAGTCCTTCAGCTTGATGAACTCTTCCTGACAGCTCTCCGTCCACTGGGAGTCCTTTGGCTTTTTTATGGCGTCATAGAATCTTTCTCCGTTATATGCCATCTTGCTGATAAAGCATCCTAGAGCCACCATTTTTCCTTTTAGGCTCTGTACTTCTAGGAGGTCCATATCCAACAGAGCTTTGATCTTGTCTATGTTGGCATCAATGCCTCGCTCCGAGATCATGAAGCCTAGGAACTTTCTTGCAGATACCCCGAAGGTGCATATCTTCGAGTTAAGCTTCATGTGAGCAGTCTTCAGGGTTTGGAAGGTTTCCCATATGTCTCCTATGAAATCTTCTATAGTTTTGGATTTGGTCACTATGTCATCCAAGTAAACATCAATATTTCGCCCATGTTGCTTCTTGAAAATTTTGTGCATCGCTCGTTGAAATTCCACCTCGGTATTTTTCAAACCGAAAGGCATCTTGGTGTAACAATACGTCCCAACCTCTGTGATGAAGAAGGTCTTTTCCATGTCTTCAAGGGCCATTGGAATCTGGTGGTACCCTTTGTATGTGTCAAGGAAACACAGCCACTGGTACCTGGCTGTGGAGTCTACCATTTGGTCAATGTTGGGAAAGGGGTAGGAGTCTTTTTGTTAAAATTTGTGCAATGTGGTGAAGTCTACACACATCCACCATGTCCCCTCCTTCTTAGGTACCACTACAGGATTGGCTAGCCATTCTGGGTGCACTGCCTCTTTCAAAATCCTAGCGTCAAGAAGAGCTTGGACTTCCTTTGCTATGACCTCGTTGCACTCTAGGGTAAAGGTCCTCTTCTTTTGCTTCACCGACTTGACCCTTGGCTTGAGCCCGACCTTGTGTTGTACAATAGTTCAGTCGACTCCTTCGAGCTCGCTGGGCTGCCAAGCGACGACTTTCAGATTTTCTCCAAGGGAATCCACTGGCTTCCCTTTAATCTTTGGGGACAGGAGCTCTCCAATTTTGATAACTTTCTTAGGGAATTTAGGATTAACGAAGACTTTCTCTCCTTTTCCAGTTGCTTGAATTCTAAAGTGCTCATCCTTTCTAGGGAGGTCAATGCACTCCTCTGGTTCGGGCTCTAGGGAGCTTTCTTCGTTACCCTCAGCTAGGTAACACTCCATAGCTCTTTTCCTATCTCCTTCAAGGGTAATCCAAACCTATCCGGCTTGGTTTCTCATGTTGTACCTGAGTAGGGAAATCTTTGCTTTTGGGTCCATGACCCCCCTGTGACCAAGTATGACATTGTAGTTCCCGGGGGCATCTACGACCATCTAGTCCATCAACTCGATGACTTCTTTGCCATCCACTTGGACTGTGGTTGGGACTCTCAAGATTCCGTCAACGTAGGTCGTATTTCCATTGAAACTTCTTAGTATAGTGCCTGATTTCTGCAGCAAGCTTTTGTCGATCCCCATTTGATCAAAGACCTTGAGATAGAGGACAGTGATTGCACTTCGGGTGTCTACCAGGATTTTCCTCACCAGGAAGTCACCGACTTGGAGTGACACCGTTAGGGGCTTTGAATATCCCCCTTGAGTTCGCTTCGATTTCCTCTCTATGGCATATATTTCATTAACTGAAGCCCTTTAATTCTGTGGGGCCGTTGGTGGTGGGTTCGCAGGCCCTGCATTTTAGGCCAGGAAATCTTGTAGGTGGCCTTCTTTTATAAGCCTCTCAATCTCATGTTTAAGGTCAAAGCAATCATCTGTGAGATGGCTATGATCCTTATGGTAATGTCAGAATTTTGCCTGGTCTCTCTTGGCGGCAGGACTCTTGAGGGGCCTGGGCGGCTTGAGAAGGCCTTTCTTTTCCATGACCTCAACCCGTGATTTCTTGAGTGGCATGAGTACAAGGTCTGGGATGGCTTTATTTCTTTTGCCTGAGATTCCCCCCTTGCGGTGGGGATCTTTCCTATCCCACTTTGTTTTTTGAGGACTCGTTGGATGTACTTTGTTGACTCTGTCTGTGGCTGAGGTGAAGCCCGAGATCTTCTTTTGAACTGCGGTTTCTTCAGCCTTAATCAACTTTTCCAGAAGAGTCTACAGCTCCTTAATTGTTTTAATCGGCTTCTCGGCCAGTCTGAGGGCTACGTACCCCCCTTACAACCCTTGCTTGAATGAAATGATGTAGATGGCATCATTCTTTAGCTCGATCTCCACCGCTTCATCGTTGAAACAACTGTAATAGCTCCGAGTGCTCTCACTGACCTTCTGTTTGATGAGGAAGAGGTCGTTGATGTCTTTCTCGCACCTCATGTTGCTCTGATAGTTTTTCAGAAACAGCTTTTTCAGTTGTGACCAGCTTGAGATTCTTGCCTCAAGGACTCCTTTCAACCATGATTGGGCCTTTTTACTTTGCATGGACCTAAAGGCTCTGCATTTGGAGTGGTAAAGGTGTTCAAACATCTCCATACGAGAGACGTACTCGTCAATATGTTGTTGTGGCTCCCTAGTACCAACAATATTTTTTTCTCCAGTTATGGAGCTTTGAAGCCTAAAGGCATCCTGGCTGTTCCAATGCTGTGGACAAATGATGAGGGCTCAATTAGATCCATAGTGTTTTGTCGCTCCTAATTGGTTGAGGAAGCTGCTTTCCTCAGTGAGTTAGGGGCTACCCCTCGAGCGTTTTCGCCTATCATTTCGATCAGGCTACGACGACGTGGTATATTTACCCCAAGTGGAGTTCGCAACGAGCTTCCCTGCTCTTCTGGGGCTAAATCTTGCCCTTCGCTTCTAGAGATGGCAGCTCAATTGAGCCTATCTCTTAGGTCATACCCCCTTTGATTATTGAGGGTCTCCCTAAGGTCAGTCATAGGTAAAGTCCTTGCTCCTTGTGACCTTTGTTCTGGCCGACCCGTGTCTCGACCTGCCTCATTGTGCAGGGGGTCAGTCCTTGCCTCTAAAGGTTGAAACCTGTCCAGTCTAGTATGCCTAGTTTTGGCTCCAGGGTGGTGGCATTTCTCTCCGAGAAGGCATCGGAGTACGCCCAGTGGAAATGCAGTCTCTTCTGCCTAAGATTCCCTCGAATTTAGCCACCATCCTTTCCATTAGCTTCATCGGCATGGATACCCGGGTTCCACCAAATCTCTACAGCCCTAGTGACCTGGAGTTATTGTAATTTGCAGTGAGATCTGGGTGTCTCCCCTGTGGCCCTTCTTGAGCCAGTGTTTGGTTAGCTGAGATATTTTGGGCTGGGCCGGTGAATGTTGGCCTTGCTGAATGCTTGGCCCTGGGATGCTGTCAGTGACGGCCTGTGTTGGCGGTGGCATTTCTGGCACTATCTTTTCAGTGCGCAATTACATTCTGGTTGGCGACCTGCCGCGGTGTGGAGGCTGAACACGTGAAGGTTGTGACTGAGCCATCAGGATTGCTTTATTTTGTTTTGTGTATGAGATAAAATTAAGCTTTTCTATTCTGATTTCCCACAGACGGCGCCAGAAGTGATGGGGTCCAAAAGTGATAGGCCAGATCAGCCCGCAGATCCTGATGGAGCTCCGCCGTCAGCAATTTGAGAAGATAAGAAAATGAGGTCACCGGAGTAGGCTGTCGCCCGGGGAAGAGCTTCGATGCCTAAGTTAGTATTTTGGGAAAGTTTTCAGGTAAGGATTATTCTCAAGAAAGCAAGAGAGTTTTTTCCCTCCTCCCCCAGACTGACTAGGTGTTTTTGTTTAAGTAATAAGAAGAATCATCCGTTACCTCCTGGAATTAGGTTTCCCTTTACGTTGCTGTAGGCAATCAGGATAATTGTGGGATTTAATCAAATCCCACCAATTGCTCGTAGGATCTCGAGTTTCCTTGGAACGAGATATCTTGTCATTCACATCTCTGTGAGAGCTGTGAGCTTACTAGCTGACCTTCAGACCAACTTCGTGACCTACCCATGCACATTGAGAAACTCAATCATCTCTTCTTGTGAGGTTGCGTCGAGTGGTCTTTGGAGTGACTAGGAATAGGGCACCAGTGGTCGCATTATAGAAGATTTATGATCCGGATTGGAACTTGCCAGGTCGAAGTTGAGGTCTGGCATGACCTTAGTCTGAGCTCATTTAGGAGGTCGATGAAGTCCAGATCTATGACCTAGGAGGTCGGTGATGGCGAGTTGCTTGCCCACGCATCCTCGTTGACTCTGTAAGTCTGACTTTTAGGTATTGAAGGTATGGGGCCACTGGCTCATCTGGGTTGACCTTTAGTCCGGTTCTACTCGTTTCATCCATCACTTGTCATTAATTGTAAGTTATTACCGTTAGTTAATTAGGTTTTTAAAGATATTTTTTTATAGTATAACTAATAATATCTTCACAAAATGGTTTTTAATTTTTTGAAAAGGTAATTAGAATACATCTTAAGAGGGGGGAAAAAAAAAGAGTTATCAGTAACTTATATTTAGGGATCGAGGCAGAATAAATTTGCTAAGGCGCGCTTCGGAGCATGGGCTAATGGGCCCTCCTTCCGTTTCTGTGACAGAAAACCAAATGAAAAAATACTAATTGAAGAAAAAGAGAAAAGTTTACTCCTCTCTCTCACAAAACGCTTCACTCTCAGCAATTCTTCTCTCCAAACACTTCTCTCTCACCAAAAGCTTCTCTCTCAGCAAGCTCAAGATTCAAACTCTGAAAATCACTCTCTCTCACTCCTTTCTGTTGCTCCTCTCTTCAAGACCTGAGCCAATGATTTTCGCAGCCCACTGAAGATTTGGATAGAAACAGTGTAGTGAAAGTCATGACTCCTCTCTTCACCACCAAAAAATCGCAGCCCGCTGAAACTCATAGCTCAAGATTCAAGTTTCAAGTTTATCGAGACCGATGCTGATTTCAAAAGGTGATTTCAAATGCTCAAGCTGATTCAAGATCTTTCAGAAGCTGATTTCAGAAGCTCAAGCTGATTCAAGTTCTGCTACTCAAGCTACCACTCTTCTCTCTCACCTTCAAGCTTGAAAGCTTAGCCCTCTACCAATCTTCTCTCTCACCTTCAAGCTTCAAAGCAAAACTCCACGACCGATCTAGGGTTTAAAGCTGGTAATTATTGCTGGCTTTTCTTCTTTTTTTGTTACGTTTTCTTTTTTTTTTTTGGTTTGAAGCTGGTTTTTTTTATTTTTTATTTTTTTATTCAAATACTCAACTTCTAAAATGCACATATGGAGATATTTCTGGCTGTTTTGTCAGGCTATATGCATGGAATT